>JADBJO010000060.1:180000-322500 GCA_016801955.1 Conus betulinus
CTTCAACACCTTCAGTACCATACCTGTCTCTGTTTTCCGTTTTGCCTTTGACCATCAATTCGTTTTCTGCTGATCTGTCTCTTGAGTCGTGTGTGCCTATTTATTTTATTTCCCTGATAGTGAGATTTTTCTTTGTCACGTCCACTACCCGCCTAGACTTTCTGTTTTCTGTCAGTCTTTGGTTCGGACTGGTTGAATTTTGACAACCTTGTCTCCTTGGTCCTCTAACATGATTAACAGCCTTGCTTTATCCACGTTGTACCCCCCCCCCCCTAGGACGGATTTCAGGCGTAACTTCAACTGTTTCACTTCAGTGGCTTCAGTAGACCCGATATCAGTGAGACCAGATGTGACACGGAGCCATTTTGTGTGTGTGTGTTGATTTGGGCCTTCATTGCTTCCACGGTGCTAGTGCTGACAGCGTATATCAGTACAGGCCAGAGGAGCTTTGCAACAGCACGAACTGCCAGACACCACAACTTGTATTTGCCCGGGCGCCCACTGTTCGTCTAGTACCTGCAGGCTTTCATCTTACGTTTGCTTGTTTTTTCCTCTCACCTCTTCTGTGTCTTTCGGTGAGTCATCATACCACTAACCAGTGCTCTTCACTGCTTTTTCAGTCACTGTTGACATGGGTTGGTTGGCTGCGGCTGGTGATCGCAACTGGTCCAGCTACTTCTCCTTTCCACAGGAAAAGGCCTTGTGATTTTTTTTGTTTGTTTGTTTGTGTTTTTCATCCTCGGTAGAGCCTCATCTTCGTCTCGCTGTAGAATTGTGCGCGTTTACCAGCCTTTGTGGACATCTGTCGTGAACCTGTACGCTGTAGAATTGTGCGCGTTTCACCATCCTTTGTGGACAGGTTTGTTGTCTGCTGAACCTGTACGCTGTAGAATTCTGCACGTTTCACCATCCTTTGTGGACAGGGTTGTTGTCTGCTGAACCTGTATGCTGTAGAATTCTGCACGTTTCACCATCCTTCGGGACAGGGTTGTTGTCTGCTGAACCTGTACGCTGTAGAATTCTGCACGTTTCACCATCCTTTGTGGACAGGGTTGTTGTCTGCTGAACCTGTACGCGCAAACAGTTCTACCCGGATAGATAGTGCAGTCCACTGCTGTGAAGACTTCAAAACTTCCATTCCTCCTCCGCTGTCTTGAGGTGTTGGTTCAGGTTACCTCCCCGCCTCGTTCGGTCGGTCGGCTGCAAGCCCTTGCTTAGACCCTTTGGGTGTTGGATTTGTTTCATGGCTCGTCGACTGCAGTGTACGACTGGTTTGCAGATTGTTATATTGATATGTTCCCTCCATCTTTCTCATGCATGCTTGCATACTTCGTTTGAGTCAAAAATGTTTAAAACTGAGCGTGGAAAACAGACACCGTAGGTGGCGCCTCTGCCCTAGAAGGCGAACCCGGTTCTACACATCCCGAAATTTGCACGTTCTGCTGTCATGATGTAACACACACACACACACACACACACAGTGCAGAACTGACACGTTTTTCTCACCCACGCTACAGCTACCACCACCAACCCTTCACCTCCCGTCTCTCCACCTCTTTTCGGGCCACACCCTCTCCCCCCACCCCCAAACCTCGCCTCCATTCACCTTCTGCTCTGTTCTCTCTCTCTCCAGCCTCGAGCAACTTCGGGCAGAGAGAAAGGCAGAGGCAGGAGCGTCTAAGTGGCAAACACAATAGCCCCGTGAAAAAGACCCTCGCTTTGCTCGGGTTCGCAATTCCCACCTGTTCGGTCTGTGGCCCAACCAACCGACACGTCTCGCGCCCTTAATTTCCTCCCCTGATTTCAACCGCACCCCCACCCTATGGCCGTCCTCTCCTTCCTGTCTCCCCCCCCCCCCCCCCCCCCCCCCCCCCCCCCCCCCCCTCCCCCACACACACTCAAACTCGTCTTCTGTCTTTGCTGTGTTCTGACACTCGTTGGTTGCTCATTCCCGCCTAACTGGGGTGTGAATGGGGGGGGGGGGGGGGGGTGTGTGTGGGGGGGGGGGGGGGGGGTGATTGGGATGAATGACGATTTAACTAGGGTGGGGAATGGTGGACTTGGACAGTTGGCCTGTCTGCCTGCCCTCTCTCTCTCTCTCTCTCTCTCTCTCTCTCTCTCTCTCTCTCTCTTTTCTCTTCTCTCGAGCCCCTCTTTCACACACACACACACAAGGGCCAAGAGGGAAAAAAAAGCATTCTCTTGCTTATCTTTACCTCTTGAAATAAAAGATCAACTAATCTCTCTCTCTCTCTCTCTCTCTCTCCTCTCTCTCTCTCTCTCTCTCTCTGACTGTGTGGTGTGTGTGTGTGTGTGTGTGTGTGTGTGTGTACGCATGCATGCGCTCGTGCTCACACACGCATACGCACGCACGCAAGGACGTGCGCGCGCGCACACACACACACACACACACACACACGCACACAGAGCTCCTTTTCCGGGTCTTCGTTTCCCCCCCTCACACCGGGTGTCCCTCCCTCCCTCCCTCCCTAGCCAACCACACCCCCTTCCACTACCCCCTACCTACACCCGTAGCCTCCCCACCCCCGCCCTGACGACTCTCGCTACCACCCAGGGGGACGTTCCTATTTTGGTTGCAGTGGGAAAATCAGCGAAAATGGCTGGCGGAACAGATTTCCTTCTTGCCCTGTAGCTCGCCGTGTGTGCACTGAAAACGAAGTGGATTTGTATCGATCGGAGACAAGCCCAGTTAGCGACCAGCAGATCGCTCCAAGTTCGTTTTCGTCCCTACACTTCGATCTCGGCCAGAAGACCGGGAAACGATCCGAGTTCCCCGTGTCTATCTCTTTTTTCATCTTGTGTCGGCCCTCGTGATTCGCCCGAATGTTGTGAACGCGCGGGCGATTGGTAGGGAGAGGCATCCGCATTCACCCGCAGACCTTGTAGACCGAATGTTCTGTGTCTGTGGGGGGTGTGCCGTTCTTCTGTGGGACAACTGGCTAACTCTACCCCGGGAACGGGACCTTGGTATAACATTTTATCCCCCCTCGCGGTAGTGTGTGTGTGTGAAGGTGTGGGGGCGACACAGAGAGATCTTCAGTTTTGTCATTTCACACGGCCGGCCAAGAACTGGATGAAGGGAAGACTGGGGTTTCTTTCACGCGTGTGGCGTGGGGGGCGTTGGGTGGTGATTTTGATTCTTGGCGATACGACGGGTGTGTTTCTTGTCAAAGGCTGCATGGTGTACAGATGGGAGAGAGTGGATCGGTGTGACTACTACTCGATGGCAGGAATGATCGTCTACTCTCTACACTTTGCGGTCAGTGTGTGTGTGTGTGTGTGTGTGTGTGTGTGGTGTTTGGCTTTGGATGAATTTTGGGTGACATACACCTCGATATGTAAACTACGACGCAACGGATTCTGTTCTACAAAACGGAACCAAATATGCCGCCGATATTCGATGATTCAGTGTCGGAATGATGATTAGGCAAATGTAGATCTCGGTTTTACTGTGTGTTTCAGCGGGCAGGTGGGTGCGGGGCGGGGATACGCGCATGTTTGTGTGCCTGTGCGCTCATGTGTATGTGTTTGTGTGTTATGTCAATTTATCGCCAATCAAGCGAGTTTTGATGACTTTGCGTATTTGGGACTCTCTCTCTCTCTCTCTCTCTCTCTGTCTCTCTCTCTCTCTCCCCCCCCCCCTCTCTCTCTCTCCCCCCCCCTCTCTCTCTCTCTCTCTAAGTATTCAATGCATATCTCAGTATTCAATGCAGAGCCAAGAGTCAGAAGGGGGGGGGGGGGGGGGGGGGGGGGCTCTGTGAGAGAGAGAGAGAGAGAGAGAGAGAGAGAGAGAGTGTGTGTCTGTGTGTGTTAGTGTATGTTTGAGTGTGAGTGTGCGTGCGTGTGTCTGTGTGTGTTGTCTATCAGTCTGTCTGTGAGTGTATGTTAGAGAGAGACAGACAGACAGACAGAGAGAGAGAGATGAGCCTTTTAGACTTTAGCCAGAATTCATTCTGTTTAACCGATCCCCAGTGCTATCCCCAGTGCTGTTCGGCAATCTACTGTGACAATTGAGGGGGGGGGGGGGGGGATACAGATTAAGACCGTTTATTATCCAGTCCACAATTTGATTCCACTTTTATTTGTCAAGGCTTTGCCAGCACCTCATTTGGTAAAAAAGTCTGTGGGCTTGTGAAAACTGCCATGAACCAGTGCTAAGAGTAAGACTGCAGGCATCAAGAATTGTTGGAACATGGGATGCCTGGAGCATACTCTTCAACTTACAGTAGTTTGCAAGTCTCAGACCTTCAGTTTCAGAGAGACTTGCCGGCTCTTGGACCCACTGAAATATTCTAGTTTTTTTTTTGTTTTGTTTTTGTTTTGTTTTTTGTTTTGGTTTTTTGTTGTTTTTTTTTCCTACTCACTCAGGTCTCATGACTGGTGTGTCTGTGTCTGTGTATGTGGGTGCGCACGCGCGCGTGCGTGTGTGTGTGTGTGTGTGTGTGTGTGTGTGTGTGTGTGCGTGCGTGTGTGATGTGGTGGCAACGGGGGAGTGAAGGGTAGGCTCCTGTTTGTGATGTCAAAGTGTACGTCACGGCTGTTGATGACCTCTCACGGTGATGAGCGTCACCCCAAGACTGCTGTAAGATAAGCAGGTCACACGGTTAGTAACTGGCATCAGAGCACAGTCGTCAGCCTTGAAGAGACACGTTCTGCCCAGGAGTGTCGGAGAAAGTGAAAGTAGACGCCATCTTTGTTTACAAGGTCAAAGCAACTGAACCTACAATACGTCTTCTCGCTTAAGCTTTGTCTTGAAGTCATTGTTGTTTGCTCATGTGCCATGTACCAATCGACAAAGATTTGGTTGCTCTATTTTTGTTTTTTTATACAAAGTAAATACATACAAAAGCAGAACGAACAGTATTAATTCGCCAAAGCCTTACTTAAAAAGCGTTCATTCACCAAAGCCTTGCTTAAGGACTCAACTTTTTTACCAATACACAGACACAGTTTTTGGTTGTTCTGAGAACATCTGTCGTTTTTTGAAAGTCGATTCCCCTTCTTTTAGTTCATAATGATGCCCATTGAGATTAATGCCGAGTGGTTCCAATCAGACAGATTAGATGGCAAGGAGTGGGCCTGTTGCGCTCACAGCATTGGCACTGGCAGGAAGATAAGGTCAATGGTGACCTCTTAGGCCTGATACCTGACGTGAGTGGTTCAGGTCTGAGTCCAGAGTCCCAGATCAGACTTAAATGATATATATATATTTTTCTTCTTCTTCTTCTTCTTCTTCTTGTTTTTTGTTTTGCATAGAATCGCAGGAGGAGGAGATATGATAGGAAAAGGATGACGCGCTGAAGTATGAAATATATCAAATCCTTTACCAACAGTTACGAGAACTAGTAAATACTGTATTTTGAACAGAGCCGTTTGTTTACGGCTGTCCGGAGTCGACTTCCTCGTGAAGAAATGAAGGCCACGGCTGCACTAGAAATCACTGGGTGAAGAACGGACACCGGGTGGGTGCAGTGAATTCCCTTGATTGCCGTTCAGCTTGCCAAGCAGCCGTGCTGGCTGACGTCCCCAAAGGGACTGTGCTCCTGTGTCGTTCAGGTTGTCCCGTGGTTATTATCATTACGCACACCATCCTACTGAGCGGCCAAAACCTTTTCACATTATTCTTTTACAAATATTTGCCGGTGTTACCAGACGAATCTATGTCTGTGTCTATGTCTGTCTGTCTGTCTATCTCTCTGTCTATCTCTCTGTCTGTCTCTCTCTCTGTCTGTCTGTCTGTCTGTCTCTGTCTCTCTCTCTCTCTCAATTTTAAGGTCAAATGGTTCTCATCAGTGTCATAGATGTTTTTATTTTCTGCTTTGTCTTGTCCATGTGTTTCTGCTTCTTCTCTGTCTGGTCTTCATCTGTTTGTTTGAGATGAGTTCCAGTCTTCTGTTTAAGCAATATGCGATGTTCTGCTTTCTGCCGAGTCTCCAGTCGTGCTGTGTTCAGTTTCAAGCGTGGTCGATGTCTCTCTTGGAATTTTTTTTCCATCAAGGTCTTTCACGGTTTTACGCCGTGTTTATTCGTACTCTGCATGCCTGTGTCTATCTGTTTGACTGTTTTGTGTATTGTTCTGTCTGTGCTATCAAGTGCGTGCCGAGTGTGCCGATGCTTTAGATGCCTTTGAATGTCTGGTTCTCCATCTGTTTTACGGTGTCTCTGTTTTTCTCTCTGATCCTGTTTCACTTGTCTCTGTCCGCATTTTCAGTCTGCTCTCTGTTGAAATGGTATCTGTTCTCAGTGTGGCCGATTTCTGATGTTTCAGGAACGGGAGAAGCAAGACCAGCTGAACGACATTCTGACCGGCTACAGCACCAATGGGTTGCCTCCCTTGCCGGAACTGCTGACCTTGGGGCGGCCTAGCTTTGATGACAGCGTCTTTCAGCTGGAGTCCCACTGGAGCGTTCTGGTGGACAACGCCTCCGTGAGTCCGGTTTTTAGTCACGGAGTTGTCTTTTGTCGTTGTTGGGTCTTGCCCACCCTCTTTCCTTCCACTGTATATCCGCCTGAGCTCTCCCTTTTTTTTTTTTCCTTTTCTTTTTTTTTTTTTTTTTTTTTTTTTTTTTTTGCGTTTTCAAAAGCTAAACTTCTGATTTTCAAGGATTGAATTTCTTCGTTTGGAACATGCTGTATAAGCAGTTCCTTTTTTTTAAGTGCTCAGTGAGGAGTTTTTAATTTTTTGGAAACTTAAGTGTAAGTTGGACACACACACACACACACACACACACACACACACACACACACACACACACTCTCTCTCTCTATCTTATGTTAAGACAACTTTTAATGAATTCCTTATGTTGGGAAAAAGTGCTGTATAAGGGATTGTTTATTTACGTCGGAAACTGCTATAAAAGGAGTTTCTCACTGATGCTCAGCGCGGGGTTCAGAAGCAACTTTCAGTGGTGTCATTTCATAATAACCCGAGAGTGTTCCAACCCTGATATGCGATGTTCCCTGTATCTAGGTCTAGACCGAAAATTGAACGCATCAGTTTAACTCATACAGCAAGATGGGATGCGGAAGGTTTGGAAAGAGTGGGGGTGGGGGTGGGTATTTCAGACTGACGTCAAGGAATCGAATGCCTCAACCGAAGAACACCTGACAGACGGAGACCTAAATGACTTTTTTTTTTTTTTTTTTTTTTGGGAGGGGGGGGGGGGGGGGGGGGGTTCAACCACCTAGTAATCGAGACCGACTGTCATGGGGTTTTCAGAGAGAGAGAGAGAGAGAGAGAGCTAGAGCTAACAAACGGTTCTCTTCACAAGGCAGAATTTGATGGCTGACACGTGCTGCGAGCCAAGAGTTTAATTACTATGATTTTAGTACGCTTTCATGCACTCCGCCCCCTCCCTCCTGTTCCCTTTTCCCCCTCGCTTATGTCTTGGTCAAGTCATCATTGTCATAATTAAGGGAGGATCTTTTTTTTAACCTCACAGTAATCCCCTGCCCCCACCCACTGACCAACTTCTGACGTATTTTGCGTCGCACCTGCGCGCGCACATACACATGCACACACGTGCGCACACACACGCGCGCGCGCGCAAGCATGAATGCACGCATACACGCACTTGTGCCTGTATGCGTGTGTGTGTGTGAGCGTGTGCGTGAGAGAGAGAGAGGGGGGGGGGGGGGGGGAAGAGAGAGAGAGAGAGGGAGAGAGAGAGATTATTCAATAGACGAAAAAAGTGCACATGAGCGCTCACACATACTGACTCTCGAGAGAGCGCGCGCGCACACACACACACACACACACACACACACACACACACACACACCACACACACACACACACACACGTGCGCGCGCATATACACATGCGCGCACACACACACACACACACACACACACACACACACACACACACACACACACACACACACGAGTTTGTTCGTGCACACATGAGCTCGTTCGTGCATACAAAAACAAAATATCAGTAGCTGTACGCTTGCGTACGTCCAAAACTTAAGTTCATGTTCAGAGTCTCTGTCTGCGTCCTTTTCCAATACCTCTCTCTCTCTCTCTCTCTCTCTCTCTCTCTCTCTCTCTCTCCCTCTCTCTCACTCTCTCACACACACACACACACACACACACACACACACACACACACACACACACACACACACACACACACACACACACACACACACACACACACATACAGAACGTCTCAGTAGGCTACATCAGTGTCTTGACTGCCCTCTGTGTGTGTGTGTGTGTGTGTGTGTGTGTGTGTACCTAACATTCTGGTTGACCTAGCCGCTACCATAAATTCTGCTACGTAAGATATCACACCGCCCCCCCTTCCCCCAACCTCCCCTCCCCTCCCCCAAACCCCCTCGTGGCCTGAACCCCAAGCCGGCCGCCACAGAACGAAACAGTATGTGTCGAGTGGCCACTTCCGCAGTGGCTGACGCAGATAAATCTTGTTAGGTCTCAGTAATTTTTTTTTTCCTTGTCACTTGGGCTCTGTGCGTGCATGGTGTGTGTGTGTGTGTGTGTGTGTGTGTAGTATAACACACTGCAAGCAATACATAACAGTCGTCATAAAGGCTAATTTGGAGCATCCTGCAACACCCCCCCCCCCCCCCCCCCCCCACACCCCCCCCCCCCCCCCCCCCACCCACACACCTCTCTTCCTCCTCATCCAGCGTCTCTCTTTTCCCTCCTCCAGGGTGACTCCGACTCTAGCCAAATGACACACGAAGAGCACACACACACACACACCCTCTCTTTCCTCCTCATCCAGCTTGAGCTCTCTCCCTCCTCCAGGGTCAACTCCGAAGCTAGCCAAATGACTGTTGCCACGGTTGAGCGTTTTGCTTGTTCGACGAAGAGCGCTCAGCTTGTTTAAAAACAATGCCCAATATTGTAGAGCGCTGTTTAAACATTTAAACAAACTTTTATTTCAAAAAACAACTGAACAGTTGGCGATCAGTTCCTTCTCTTGGACAAATGACCCAATATTTGTAAGGGTCTGTTTGATGGGAAACGGCTCGATCTTAACATAATCAGTTTGTTAATAGTAGGAAGAAAATGTGGCAGAAAATGAAATCCGAAATACACACGCAACCCGGGGGGGGGGGGGGGGGGGGGGGGGGGGGGGGGGGGGGGGGGGGGGGGAGTAAAACGATGGGATCCGACTACAGTCGCTGCCATTTTGTTTACCTCAAGGCCTACCGACAACCGTTCACTCAGGCCTACTGCAGGCCATGTCTTTGCTCTCAGACACCATGTCATTGCGCTGCCCGATCAACCAAACCTGATGAGCGGCAGGCTTCTCCAAGGGCGTTAGCCGTGGTTCTATAGCTGGAGCCTGACCCACCTGGAAAGGTGCGGTGACTCTGTGCTGAACGTGATCACTGTCCCTGTTCAGGAGAGGATTTGTCTGTCGGCATAGCATGAATCCTCCGGCACCGCAGCGCTTGTCCACAGCAGACACACTTCTGCCCATGGAGATAGGCTCTAGTTCTCCGGAAGGAACTCAAGAGGATTGCAGCGTTTGGTCTGAGAGTCTGGCGTCTCGAAGCAGAAAACATCCTCATCACACATACACACACACACACACACACAGTAGAGTAGTTTCCCTTGCATGGCTGCTGGAATGGCGGCGTTCACAACTGCAAGATTTCCCGAAGAAGTTGTCTGGTATGCCTGTGACAGTTTTCCACGTCTCCTGTCTCCTGTAGAAATTGTCCTCAACACTTTACTGCAGGAGACATCTCTGTCTTCAGAACATGCAGAAGGCAGAGGGAAGCACACGGTAGCCGTGTTTCCACTGACATCAGTGATACAGCTTTCCCCATACGCACAGTACGCTGCTTCCACGGTCACCCCTTATCCCCCCCTCCTCTCCCCCCAAAACTACACACAAGACAGAGTGCAACAAAATTAAATGCATCCAAGAATTATCAAATGCAAAAAAAGAAAAAAAAAAAGAAAAGATAGAATGTTCTGTGTGGGGAAACACATTGGTCATTGATGAAGGCTCGCTCCCCCTCCCCCCCCCCCCCCCCCCCCCCCCCCCCCCCCCCCCCCCCCCCCGTTTCCTACCTCCCCCCCTCCACCCCCTCCAAAAAAAGGAGAGTGAGGAGGGGGTAAATGACACAGAAAAGGAACACAGCGCTTATCACACACACACATACACACACACACACACACTTGCATGCATACATGTATGCGCATGCATACACACGCACACACACACAAAAGAACTTCAAAAAAGGAGTTACTTCTTGCAACAGTTTTTCAGGAAATGGGAATGACAAACACTGAGACAGACAAAAATAGGCCACCAGAAATCTGCTGGTTTGCGCATCACTATGTGTGTATACACGCTGTCCTACTGAGACACTCCCAGAAAACAGTGTAAAGACCCTCATTGAATTCATGATTAGGGGCTTGCCTCAATCGACATACAGCAAAATGAAGTCTGCATGGCAAGCCATGATAAGGTAAACAGCCTTCTTTCTCTCCCCCCCCCCCCCCCCCCCCCCCCCCCTTCCCCATTCCCATTCTAAACTGAAACTAGTTTGGCTGTAATGCCATTCAACCCCATAAGAGAAGATGATTTAAGAATAATTTATAAAGAGGTTTTCTGAATATTTTCTTTGAGTCTTTGTCAGTCAATCTTACCTTAGGGGATTGAATGTTGCGTTAATAAAGCCTGTTGAATTTTGAGTTTTTGAAAGAAATCCATGATTTTAAGATTTGATTTCAACTTGAGTGTGATAGACTCTCTTCTGCGCGGGTCTTTTGATGTAAATAAATCACTGCATTTTGAATCTCTCACTTTGGCCTTTTTTTTTTTTTTTTTTTTTTTTTTATAGTGTTTCAACCCTGATATGTCTTTTGTGGTCAGCAGGGCTTAAAGCAGCATGATTTGATTTGAGTAAATCCAGTGTTTGGATGAACATTCATTTGAGGTGTTAGTGGTGAGAACAGCTTTAACCATGATAAGGAGGAGGATTATGAAGAAAGGGACAAACATGACTTCAGTCATGAGGATGATCATGATAGCAATTTTGACTTTGTTAATTAAGTGGGGTACTGATGACAAGAACAGTTGCAACAACTCACAGTGAAAGTGACACTGTGCTGAGAAGAAAAAAAAAAGGGATGCATATGATAATGATGATGACGATGACAGTGTTTCAGACAGTGTTAGTTTTAGGCTTTCTGTCTCATCCACTATAACCCGTTGTGACAATAATGTTGTGACATTACTCCCATGCTGAGCTACACCCAGCTAATCCTGTTGCAGCTCTAACAGTAGCATCCTAGGAGATTCATGATGATAACGACAATAGTGATGATAATGATTCTGATATTGTTTGCGATGTGGACAAGCAAAGACAAGGATGATGTTGATCATTGATGATGATCCTGATGACACTGATGATCATTTTGTTTTCCAGACATTGACAAAACGGCAACATGATCAACAAAGAAGCGATATGGGAACTCCTGAACACTGAGTTGTCCTATATCAGTCAGGTCCGCGTGATTATTGATGTGAGTACACCACTTTCTGTGTGTGCGTTTGTGTGTGTATGGGTGGGGGGGGGGGGGGGGGGGGGGGGGAGAAAGAGAGCACAAGTGTAAAAGTCTGTCTGTGTGTGTCAGTGTGTGAGAAAAGATTAAGAGAGAAAATGTGTGTCAGTGTGTGAGAGAGAGGGGGGGAGTGTGTGTGTGTGCGTGTGAGAGAGAGAGAGAGAGAATGACAGCGTGTATATTTGTGCGCACGCATGTGTATATGTGTAAGAGAGTGTATATTTATGTATATGAGTATGTGTGAGAGAGCAAGAGAGTGTAATGTGGGTGTGAGTGTTGTGTGTGTGTGTGTATGTGTGTGTGTGAGAGAGAGAGAGAGAAATATATTGAGGGATGATCCTAAAGTCTCATCACCCGTCACAAACTTCGCAAAACGAAAGTAAGTTCAGTGTGTATTAAAATTATCAGGGTTCTTTAACACACTCTACTTCTCTCTCCACACAGAGTTTCAGCCTCCTCAGCCAAAGGTGGAATGATTTTTGGCAGTCTGATTGAAATGTTGTACATAGTGAACCATAGTTTCACTGCTGCTGTACCCAAAGCTCTGAATTCACAAAATCTTCCTGCCAGCCAGGTTTACTTCAGAGGGGACAGCCAGCAGTGGCGCGGAGCTAAATCAGGGCTGTAGGGTGGGTGAAGGAAGACTTAGTTGGATGGATTACCTCAGTGGAAAGGGCAGAGGTCCTGGGCTTTTGGGACGTTTGTGTTGTCATGTAGGGGGAATGTTTTTCTTGTACCTGCATTCAGATACTGTTCATGATTGACTGCACAGCTGGAGGGAAAACACCTTCTACATGATATCCACCATTAGGCGTAGACTTCCCAGGCAAAATTTGACCCTCGAGGAGCCTTTGCGCCTCGAAGAAAATGGAGAAAAATCTCTTCTGTCTTAGAACACCAGGTCTTGGTCAGTTGGAACATTTGCTCAGAACACCAAAGATGGTGACCCGTATTTCGTCCCCTGTGATCATGCGACACAGCCCAGCGTTTAGAGCATTCTGGCTGTAAAGTTTCAAGCCTTGCTTAGAATTGTACTCCCCCTTCCCTCCCCAGGGGCTTCATTCTCCTCCATGAGACGATGAGGTGTCAGTCTAGTAACCACTGGTAACTAGATCCCTTCCACTGTACCACATGAAACACTAAACGGCAGTGTCACATGGTAGTCATGAAATGGCATTTCTTGCCAAAACAAGTCTGCGACATGGTGTTTCATGCATTTTTCTGTCTGCCTTTGCTTTGAAATACTGCTGTAAATTGTGTGAGCTTTTTTTAAATGGGTGTATCGCATGGAGTTGTAGTGTCACTTTGCCTGAGTGTGATTTATTTCATGAATTGAAATGTGCAGATTCTCGGCAACTACCAACTGTTTTTTATATTCTGAACTGCTTGGTCATGCTGGGTCTAACCGGACATCCATGTCAGTATGCCTCTAATCAGTTTTTCCTGGTTTGAAATCATTCATCCAAACTGTCCTGTATTGCACACATTTACCCAGAGCTGTACAAAGTGGTCAAATGGGTGTAAAGTTTGAGTGGACCTGCCCGTCTTACAAGTTTGAGTGGACTTGCAGTCTTACAAGAGTGGACCTGCAGTCTTACAGGTTTGAGTGGACCTGCAGTCTTACAGGTTTGAGTGGACCTGCAGTCTTGCAAGTTAGAGTGGACCTGAAGTCTTATTAGTATAAGCAAACCTGCAGTCTTACAAGTTTGAGTGGACCTGCAGTCTTACAAGTTTGAGTGGACCTGCAGACTTGCAAGTTTGAGTGGACTCGCAGCAGTTGAGTCAGTGGACTCGCAGTCTTCAAGTTGAGTGGACTCGCAGTTTTCAAGTTAGAGTGGACTCGCAGTCTTCAGTTAGAGTGGACTCGCATTTCAAGTTAGAGTGGACTCGCAGTCTTCAAGTTAGAGTGGACTCGCAGTCTTCAAGTTAGAGTGGACTCGCAGTCTTCAAGTTAGAGTGGACTCGCAGTCTTCAAGTTAGAGTGGACTCGCAGTCGTGCAAGTTCGAGCCTTTGTGGACTCGCATAACTTCAGTTAGAGTTCAAGTTAACTTGCTCTGTCACATAACAGTTAGAGTGCTCTGACTGCTCTGAATGCAATTGCACCAGAATGTTATGTCATTATGAGTATGCTCCAGTTTTCAAGTTTTTAATCTCAAAGCAGTTTCGGATAACAGCTCAGAAATGAGACTTTGCGAGACTTTTGATCAGCCATAATACAGTTAATAGCAGTGAAAAGAAAACGTCAGAACTTGACAGTTGAATGTTGAATGGCGGGATTCATGTCTGTTTTGCAGGTATTCAAGAGCTGTCTATGAACTGCAGCAAGGAAGGGCTTGCTCAATGAGGTAATGTTTCTGTTTCTTGGTCCATCCACCTGTCTGGTTTTTTTTTTTTTTTTTTTTTTTTTTTTGTTGTTTTTTTTTCTGTCTATCTGACAGCCCACAGGCCAGTGTCTCTCTGTCTTTCTGCAGATATGTCAGGATCGTCAGGTGATTGTGTGTGTGGTGTGTTGATGTTCGGAGCTCAGCAAAGTGCTTGTATTTTTAATCTTTGGGACTGATTCCAGCTTCCATCCCACCTACCTGTTCCCCTGTCTTGTCTGTTCCTTCTGAGTCTCTCCCAGCCTCTCTTTTTGCTGTGTCTTTCTTGCTCTTTTCTCTTAACCTTCTACCCACTTCCACTGACGAGACTGTTTCAGTCTCATAATACCACTTCTCAGTGAAAAGAAAACGTCAGAACTTGCTCAGTTGAGTTTCTGTTTGTGGTGGCTCTTTCATGTCTATGTTTGCAGGTATTCAAGAGCTTTCTACTGAACATTCAGCAGGAGGCTTGCTCAATGAGGTAATGGGTCTGTTTCTTGGTCCATCCCCCTGTCTCTCTTTTTTTTTTTTTTTTTTTTTTTTTTTGTTGTTGTTTTTTTTTCTGTCTATCTGACAGCCCACAGGCCAGTGTCTCTCTGTCTTTCTGCAGATATGTCAGGATCGTCAGGTGATTGTGTTGTGGTGTGTTGATGTTCGGAGCTCAGCAAAGTGCTTGTATTGATCTTTGGGACTGATTCCAGCTTCCTCCCACCTACCTCTTTCCCCTGTCTTGTCTGTTCCTTCTTCTCTCCCAGCCTCTCTTTTTGCTGTGTCTTTCTTGCTCTTTCTCTCCCTCTTCTACCCACTTCCCCCCCCCCCCCTCTTCTCTCTCCCTCTCACTTCTCTCTCATCTCCTCTCTCTCTCTTCTCTCTCTCTGTCCTCTCTTTGTCTGTCTCTCCTCTCTCTCCTCTCCTCATCTCTCTCTCTCTCTCTCTCTCTCTCTCTCTCTCTCTCTCTCTCTCCTCTCTCTCTCTCTCTCTCTCTCTCTCTCTCTCTCTCTCTCTCTCTCTCTCTCTCTCTCTCTCTCTCTCTCTCTCTCTCTCTGTCTCCCTCCCCTCCCCCTTCCCTCTTTCTGCACATGCTTTTTTTAACATACACATTATGTCTGTATGTGAATGTGCTTACATGTGTGTGAATGCCCGAGTGTGGATGCATGTGTACATGTACATGTGCACTTGCGAACGCAACTCTGTGTGTGTGTGTGTATGTGTGTGTGTGTGTGTGTGTGTATGTGTGTGTGTGTGTGACTGTGTATGTGTCTATGTAAGCTGCTTTTTTGTGTGCCTTTGCTTCCATATGTGTGTGTGTATGTGTGTGTGTTCTTGTGTACCTAAATGTCATATGCATGGCGCCATAGATTACTTAGTGCTTACAGATCTCTCCCCAAGGCGATTGTCAACACCATTATGTGTTCTGTCCTCACACTATGTCTGTCTGTCTGTTGGATTGCCCTGAAATGGTTATTTTGCCCCCAATACATGTTCGCCTGTGTATATTTCCGACGACACTGTGTGCCTGTATGTGTGTGTGGAGAGTGGGGGCGCGTGTGTGTGTGTGTGTGTGTGCATGCATGGTGTGTGTGTGTTTGTGAATGTGAATGCACATTTGTGTGTATGCACATGAATGTGTCTATGTACATGTGTGTGCGTGCATGCGTGAATGTGTCTGTGTACATGTGTGTGTGTGTTTCTGTACACAGATCGCCCTGGAGAGGCTGTTCAGCAACATTGATCAGATCCTGGACTCGAACTGCCACCTATGGCAGAACAATTTGATCAGCGTGCTGGAGGAAGCCCGGGCCACCAGGCAGCCTCTCAACCCCTCCCTGATGAAGATGGCCTTTGTTCAGGATGTAGGTGGTCTGCCTCTGTCTGTTCCCTCCCTCTCTCTCCTCTCTCTCTCTCTCTCTCTCTCTCTCTCTCTCTCTCTCTCTCTCTCTCTCTCTCTTCCTCTTCACTTGTCTCTCTCTTTCTGTCTCTGTCTCTGTCTCGAGAGAGAGAAGAGAGAGAGAGAGAGAGAGAATTATGTGTGTAACAACGTCACAGAAAAGCTCCACAATCATATATTCATAACTCACTCGATTGTATGGACTAAGCGTCTGAACAGTAAACCATCTGAAGTCTGAAGTCAGTCTCTCTCTCTTCCCCCTCACTGTGTCTGTCTCTCTTTCTATCTCTGTCTTTCCCTCTCTCTCTGTCTCACTTTCCCCCTCTCAGTCTCTCTACTTGTGGGTTGAATTCAAAGCAGTGTCAGCCCTGATGTGGCCTTGTCTGGGCAGCTGGGTTATAGTATAAGAACATTACCTTACTGTAAAAATACTTTAACTCTCTGCCTGGCTCTCTCTCTCTTTCTCACTCTCTCTCTCACTCACCTTAGCCAAAAAATTACGCATTGAAAGTTTTCAACAACAACAACAACAAAAAAAGCCGGACGCCGGGACGAAAAAAAATCGGCTTATGTACAGACACGCACAGCGCCGTGCGTATAACCAGTAATCTTCAAGAAGCATTTCCAGTCATGCGCAGTTCGTTTCACCATCTTTACCATTCAGCGAAGTTGGCGTCCTTTTGAAGTTTTGAAGTTTGAAGTTACAAAAATGCCGAAACCTGGAGCAGAAAGTTCTGGACAAGATGCGAAAAAGAAAAAAAACTTGGTCAAAAAGTCCCCAAAAGAATACTCGGAAAAATTCCCCTGCATACGACCTTCGGCTAAAGGTGTAAATTGTGCAAGGTGTACCACTTGCGAGTCCGACTTCACAATTTCCCATGGTGGATGTGAAGCATTGCCTTGAGTCATGCAAGCACATTCCTCTAACGTGCCAAATTCTTCCAGCATCACACAGTTTTTTTTTCCGACTGTAGACACCTCAAAAGAGGATGAAATGAGGAAAAGGGTAATTCGGGCTGAAGCATTGGTGGCCGGATTTTTTGTCGAGTATATCATCGCTCTTAGCGCAGCCAACCATGCATCCCAGCTTTTTAAAGAAGCGTTCTTAGATTCGGAGATCGCCAAACAGTTCAAGAGCAGTCGAACAAAGACAATACACATTGTGAGGACCCTTGCCATGGGGGACTGCAGAATGCACCGTTTTGTGTTGGGAACTGATGAAGTCGGGGGGGGGGGGGGGGGGGGGGACGGACAAATTCTTTCCTGGGGTGGTGCGAGACATACAAAATCGCTACTGAGCTGATGATAGCCAACTCCACATGCACAGAGTCAGCAACAGGGGAGAACATTTTTGAGGTTGTTTCTGGTGCACTATCAAGCCTTGGTGTGCTATGGCAGAACTGCCTGTCCTTGGTTTGTGATAATACAAATGTGATGACTGGCAAGAACAAAGGTGTCATTGCATATGTTCGCATATGTGTTTTCCAGTGTATTTTACATTTTCATAATTTGTAAAGATTTCTTGTGACACTTAAAAGAAAAGGTTGTTTGAAGAAAAGTACAGTTCACATAAATTGCGTGAACAATTTCATCGCATCGTGTTTGTTTTGAAAAAAGTAAGTGTCACGCTTGATTACTCTTAGTTCTCTGAAATTACACATTTCTGCCACACAGAGCTTCAATTCTTACTCATTGGTCTCTTAGGGGGTTGGAATCCATTTAACACACACATGCACAGATGCATAACAGACTTGTGAAGAAGACATACATACAAACATGCATACTTCACATACAGACCTACCAATGACCTTTGCTCTCTCATGCACAAACATACATACACACACACTCCAGTGCTGAGTTTGTTCTTGATCTGTTGTCTGTTGTGTTCAGTTTCAGACCCTGATCAAACCTTACACGCGTTACTGTGTGGAGCAGAAAAACAGTGTGTGGAGTACATGAAGAGTCGTCACAATGACAACGACCTCTTCAAGACCTTTGTCCAGGTCACACTTCAATCACCTTTGGCTGACAATTTGTCACTCTCTCTTGTCTCTCTCTGTCTGACTTCTGTTTCTCTGTGTCTTTGTCTCTCTCTCTCTTTTGTTCTCTGTGTCTCTTTTTCTCTCTCTTCTCTCTCTCTCTCTCTCTCTCTCTCTCTCTCTCTCTCTCTCTCTCTCTCTCTCTCTCTCTCTCTGACTTCTGTGTGTTCTCTGTGTCTCTTCATCTCTCTCTCTCTCTCCCCCTCCCTCCTTCCCACTCTCTTCCCCTGCCTCTCTTTCTCTGTCTCTCACCCTCACCATCATCATCATCATCTTCCTTTTATTTTCATAAAAGATTGTATTTATCATCATTGTCTTCACTGTCGCAGCCATTATCTGTTTCTTGCTCTTAAAGTTTTATTTGTATCTGTTATAGTTTTCTCAAGGACTGTCTTTCTGTAATTCCCATGAAACATATGCATAAGCTTTTTAGCCAGCATGTTTTTACGAGCCAAAAAAAGTTGGGGGGCAGTTTTGCAATGCTGACCATCACCCTAAGCCTCAAGATTCTCTCCTCCATCAAATAGTAAGGTCACCTTACTAATTGATTCACTGTCTCAAAGGTGTCATAATCGATGGACAGAAATGATCTTAAATCAACACCTGTGTCACATGACATGGGTAAACATATAACGCTGTGTATCCTATGTTTTAACTGCCAAACATTTCTAATTTGAATTAAAACAATTTTCCTATAGTTTTAGACCCTGATGAAAAGTAGTTATCTTCTGTATTTCACTACTTCAAAAAAGGTAAAAATGGATGAAAAAAAACCCCAAAGCATTGGTTTGTTGTACATGCACATGATTCGATGTGAATCTGGTATTCTCTCTATACCTGAGGAAAGGGCTGTTTGAGTGATGTGTCGATTGACAACCTTCGTCCAACGCCAAGACTCTCAGAGGGGAGACAATCTCCCCCTTACCTCCCCTACCCACTCTGTCCCCAGGATGACTCATTTTTACCTTCCAGAGGCTAGCAGCTGTGCTACGTCGTATGTGGCCTGGTTTGTGCAGTGGGCGGAGGCTCAGAAGCAGTGCAACCGCTTGAAGCTGACGGACCTGCTGGTCAAACCCATGCAGCGACTCACCAAGTATTCCCTGCTGCTGCAAGCCATTCTGCGCAGACGGAGGAGGAGAGGCAGAGGAAAGACCTGCTGGAGATGGTCAGTGGTGTCCTCCATGTGTGTGTGGGCAAGGGCAGCAATAGGGTGGGGGGCGAGAAGTGTGTGTGTGGAAAGGAAAAGGGGAGTGGGGGGGGGGGGGGGGAGAAAGAAGGCAGTGTATATGTGTGTGTGTGTGCATATGTGTGTGTGAGAGGGATAGATATTTTGTGAAATGGAGTGATCCTTATTTTTTTCTTAAATGTGGGTGTGCATGTGTTTGAAAAGTGAAAAAGACTTAGAGAGACAGTGAAAAGTGTGAAAAAGACTTAAATTGTTTAAAAGAGAGACGGCGCTTGCAAGCATGTCTATGTCTCTTGGCGGTAGTATGTCAACATCACCAGTCACATGGTTGTTGTTGTTGCTCATTTTTTTTTGTCTTTCTTCCTTGGTCCTTTCCCTCTTTGTGTTTCCTGTTTGTTTTTCTAGGTTCTTCATCTTCTGATTCTCTTTTTTTGCTGCTTTGAAAGCTACTGATAGTGGCAATGATATGGAAGATCATGATCTATGTATCTTAGGGGTATGAGGTCTAGTCCTGTTTGTTACAAACACAGTAAATTTTGCCTTGTGCACTTATGTTTGGTTCGTGCTCATCAACATTTTTCCTCTTTTTTTTTTTTTTTAAGTTTCGTAAACATAGTTCCATGTGGTATTTATTTACTTCATGAGGCATACACAGATGACAGAAATGCATAATAGTTTCAAAATCTTTTAGAGAGTAGGGGGGAAAGGGGTCATTTCCTGTTGGCTATTTATAACTTTGTAGACCACTCCCATGCATTTTTGTTGCTTTGGCTTCATCAGTGTCCTCAAATGTAAGATTTCAGAAAACTGTAAATGCGTGTTGGTTGGGTTACTTTGAAAGTGATTAAGGAGATTTTGTTGGCAGTGAAAAACATGTCTCTTTTGGAATCATTTTCACTGCCATGTGCAGACTGCTTTTGTGATTCTTCTGATGGAAGTCAAGACTGCAGACTTAATACCAGGAGGACCTTTCCTCTCTCTGGATGTCATTCAGTGAGATTCGAATGACATGTCACTTCTTTTCCATCAGCATTATATGTCCACTGCGGCGGACATAAAGAAGAGGAGCCCATAAATAACCTGAAGTCATGGAAGGGCTAATTATATGTATTGCTTGTCTGGCTCACAGAAAACCTGGTTTGATCTAACGGCAGCCAGTGACTGTCACACAATCAGGTTGGCCAGGCTGTAAAAGACCCACTTAACTACATCTGTGATTGGCTGAGCTATAGATGACCTGATGTACTTTTAAAGCGATTTGGCTAAGGTATGGATATATGGGTTGCACTAATGCAGATCATCTGGGCTATAGATAACCTAACATGCTTTACATGTGGTTTGGCTAAGCTGTAGATATGATTAACTGCAATGCAGATGGTCTGGGCTATAAATAACCTCATCTGGTGAATAGGCAGAATGGTTAGGCTATATATTATATCATGAATTGGGATCCAGCATAGTCAGGTTGGCAAGACTATAAATAACCTTATTTATTATTATTATGTTGATTGATTGGCTTGGCTATAGATGACATGAGTTCTTACCCCTGCAGATTGACTGATGGCGATGTTGAGCAATCTGTCTTGAGGACAACTTTACTCTAATGTTTTGACACAGGTCGAAGTGATACGAGTTGATGATGATAATGACGATATGTTGACAGATCAGGAGTTGAATTGATACTTACCTCCCCTTCCTCCTGTTTCTTCCAACCCCCTCCCACATAAATCAGCATTGTTTACTGTTCATGTGGACTGGCTGGGCTGTCAGAGATCTAATTCGCTGCATTTGCAGACCAGGGGAGTAGCAAATGACGTTGATTTATTGCACATACGCTTCAACTGGGCTTTAAATAGCCAGATGTACTGCACACACAGAGCCATGCATTACCTGATTGACTGCGCCTGTGCAGATCGGCAAGGTGGACAACTGTGTCAGCAGTATCGACAACCAGATGGACCACATGCACAAACTGGAGCGGTTGGAGGCCCTGATGACCAAGATGGAGGCGTATGATGCCGTGGAGGCCCCCAATGATGAATGTGTCAAGGTGAGGGGATGACAAGCTCTCTGCTGGACAGATGCCCACCACACCTGCCTGCGTCCTACCACCACCACCCCCCATCATCATGACCACAGCTTCTCGCCACTCCCCTTCCCCCCCCATCCATACCGCATACCTCCATGTCAGGGTGATGGCGATGTTGAGCAATCTGTCTTGAGGACAACTTTACTCTAATGGTTTGACACAGGTCGAAGTGATACGAGTTTGATGATGATAATGACGATATGTTGACAGATCAGGAGTTGAATTGATACTTCCCTCCCCTTCCATCCTGTTTCTCCCAACCCCCCTCCCACACACACACACCTCATGCCTCCATGTGAAGGTGGTGGTGGTGGTGATGGCAAATCTTTCAGAAGTAACAATCAATATGAATTGATCCTCCCCTCTCAACTCACGTGTGTGCACACACACACATATATGCATGCACGCGTGCATGATGTGTGCGCGCGCGCACACACACACACACACACACACACACACACACACACACACTTACACACACACACTCTCTCTCTCTCCTGCTTTCATGTCAGTAGATGATGATGATGGCATGATGTTGCTGCTGCTGATGACGACGACGTGATGTTGATGATGACGCTGACATAATGTTGTTGATAATGGTGGTGTGGACAGATCCTGCAGGAGTACAACACCAACTTCAACCTGATGGCCCCCATGTCAGGATTCAGCATCCCCCTCACCCGCAGCCTGATGCTTCACAGCACCCTCAGGATGAAGGAGGCGCAGGCCAAACCGGTGAGGTCCTGCTGGGCTTGGGGCAAGAGGAGGGGTGGAGGGTAAAGCAGATGTTATGAAAGGGGAGAGGGGGGGGGGGGGGGGGCGGCATTGGTGTGTGTGTGCTTTCTGGAAGAAGAGGAGCTTGTGGATACTGTAGCCTTTGTGGTCATTGTGTCGTAGCTTCTGGATGGGGTCAGTTGTGTAGTAGCGCCTCTTTCAGAGTGTATGACAGGCACTGCTGGCAGTTGCTTTTGTGTACGTGTTTGTGGTCTGATGAGTTGCACTTGCTTGGCAGAATGGGATTGTGTTTGCCCAGATAGACACCAGTAACGCCTGTGTTGATACCTTGGGAGAGATTTGATACTGAGGGTGTGATTTTTAGGAAAAGTGGCAAGCATGATAACTTTTTCTTTTGTCTTTTTTTTTTGTTTGTTTGTTTTGTGCCTGTGGTGATGGAGGAGCGTGTGATTGTAGAGGGTTTTTTTGGCATCTGTTCAGAAGTTGTGTGTTTGAATGTGTGTTAATGAATTTGTGTGCCTGCAGTGTGTAGTCTGTGCATGTGTGTCTTCCTGATGCATCGCTCACTTGCTCTCACTCTTTATAAAACTCTCTCTCTCTCTCTCTCTCTCTCTCTCTCTCTCTCCCCCCCCCCCCTCCCTCCCCTCTGTTTCTGTCTTTTCTTTTTCTCTCTCTCTCTCTCTCCTCACTTTTGCTCCTTCCCCCACTCTCCTCCTCCTTCTCTGTCTACTCACATCTCCCTTCCTCATTTAATCTCATCCTTCGATGCTGATGTTCCATCCTTTTTGTCTCCCCTGTTCACAGACGGATGTGGACTGTTTCCTCTTCACGGACCTCATCCTAGTGTGTAAAGGCAACAAACGCATGGACAGGTTCAAGATCGTCCGACCGCCCATGAGGCTGGACCAGCTGGTTGTCTCGGAACTCAAGGACAAAGGTGAACCACAATTCTCTTGTCATCAGCTGCAAGGACTTATGTTTTAGAAAGAAAAAAAAAGGAAGAAAAGAAAAATGGAGGATTTTTTTTTTTTTTTCTTTTTTAGGGCTGTGAATGTTATGGTTTCAGCCATGTCCATTGGTTGTGTTTTTTTTTTTTTGTTTGCTTGTTTGTTTTTTTTGTTGGCAAGATTACGCAAACGCATCTGCACTGATTTGAAGTTAACTGTGTGGACAGGCAGAAACGTGACCTAAGGCCCACCTCGTTCTTGTGCCGATCAGGTTCAGAGGGCAAATCCAGGATCTGTTTGATGTTGCTGGAGGTGTATGCCTTTGTGTATGCCAGTTTAGTTCCTGTTTTGTTTACTGTGTTATCATCACTGGGCAGAAGTAGTAATTCTGTGTGTACGTGTCCAGACTCCAGACAGTTGTGGGCTCTTCTCCATGATTAAATCTCAGAGAGGGTTAAGGTGTCATACACACTTATGCACGCATGTACGCACGCACGCACGCATGCATGCACACACACACACACACACACACACACACACACACACACACACACACACACACACACACACTCAAGCAACAGTGATGGACATTTTAGTCTTCTAGCAGCATGACAGGCTCAGTTGTCTTCAAGCAGTTCATGAATTGTGCCAGGGGAGACAAGAAGTGGCAGATAGTTATGGTTCCCATACTGATTCCTACCTTGCCTCAAAGACAGAACATTTTGAAGGACTTGACTTCACCTGTCTGGTCACATTCCTCATGGTAAACAACAGCAGTAATGATGATCATGTTCAGTGCTGCCGCCCATTGTCTGCTTATCTTCATGAATGTCATAATGGCTTACCCTTTCCTGACTTTAAAGGGTGGCTAGTCAGTGTTGCAGGCTTAAGAGTGGCTAGTTAGTGTTGCAGGCTAAAGGGTGGCTAGTCAGTGTTGCAGGCTAAAGGGTGGCTAGTCAGTGTTGCAGGCTAAAAGTGGCTAGTCAGTGTTGCAGGCTAAAGGGTGGCTAGTCAGTGTTGCAGGCTAAAGGGTGGCTAGTCAGTGTTGCAGGCTAAAGGGTGGCTAGTCAGTGTTGCAGGCTAAAGAGTGGCTAGTCAGTGTTGCAGGCTAAAGGGTGGCTGTTCAGTGTTGCAGGCTAAAGAGTGGCTAGTCAGTGTTTCAGGCTAAAGGGTGACTATTTTTATTGTTGCAGGCTAAAGAGTGGCTAGTCAGTGTTTCAGGCTAAAGGGTGACTATTTATTGTTGCAGGCTAAAGAGTGGCTAGTCAGTGTTGCAGGCTAAGGGTGGCTAGTCAGTGTTGCAGGCTAAAGGGTGGCTAGTCAGTGTTGCAGGGCTAAAGGGTGGCTGTTCAGTGTTGCAGGCTAAAGAGTGGCTAGTCAGTGTTGCAGGCTAAAGAGTGGCTATTTTATTGTTGCAGGCTAAAGGGTGACTATTTATTGTTGCAGGCTAAAGAGTGGCTAGTCAGTGTTGCAGGCTAAAGGGTGGCTAGTCAGTGTTGCAGGCTAAAGAGTGGCTAGTCAGTGTTGCAGGCTAAAGGGTGACTATTTATTGTTGCAGGCTAAAGAGTGGCTAGTCAATGTTGCAGGCTAAAGGGTGGCTGTTCAGTGTTGCAGGCTAAAGGGTGGTGGTTCAGTGTTGCAGGCTAAAGGGTGACTATTTATTGTTGCAGGCTAAAGGGTGGCTAGTCAGTGTTGCAGGCTAAAGGGTGGCTGTTCAGTGTTGCAGGCTAAAGGGTGGTGGTTCAGTGTTGCAGGCTAAAGGGTGGTGGTTCAGTGTTGCAGGCTAAAGGGTGGTGGTTCAGTGTTGCAGGCTAAAGGGTGACTATTTATTGTTGCAGGCTAAAGGGTGGTGGTTCAGTGTTGCAGGCTAAAGGGTGACTATTTATAGTTGCAGGCTAAAGGGTGGCTAGTCAGTGTTGCAGGCTAAAGGGTGGCTGTTCAGTGTTGCAGGCTAAAGAGTGGTGGTTCAGTGTTGCAGGCTAAAGGGTGGCTAGTCAGTGTTGCAGGCTAAAGGGTGGCTAGTCAGTGTTGCAGGCTAAAGGGTGGCTGTTCAGTGTTGCAGGCTAAATGGTGGCTAGTCAGTGTTGCAGGCTAAAGGGTGGTGGTTCAGTGTTGCAGGCTAAAGGGTGGTGGTTCAGTGTTGCAGGCTAAAGGGTGGTGGTTCAGTGTTGCAGGCTAAAGGGTGGCTAGTCAGTGTTGCAGGCTAAAGGGTGGTGGTTCAGTGTTGCAGGCTAAAGGGGTGTGGTGGTTCAGTGTTGCAGGCTAAATGGTGGTGGTTCAGTGTTGCAGGCTAAAGGGTGGTGGTTCAGTGTTGCAGGCTAAAGGGTGACTATTTATTGTTGCAGCTAAAGGGTGGTGGTTCAGTGTTGCAGGCTAAAGGGTGACTATTTATTGTTGCAGGCTAAAGGGTGGCTAGTCAGTGTTGCAGGCTAAAGGGTGGCTGTTCAGTGTTGCAGGCTAAAGGGTGGTGGTTCAGTGTTGCAGGCTAAAGGGTGGTGGTTCAGTGTTGCAGCTAAAGAGTGGCTAGTCAGTGTTGCAGCTAAAGAGTGGCTAGTCAGTGTTGCAGGGCTAAAGGGTGGTGGTTCAGTGTTGCAGGCTAAAGGGTGGCTAGTCAGTGTTGCAGGCTAAAGGGTGTGTGGTTCAGTGTTGCAGGCTAAAGGGTGGCTAGTCAGTGTTGCAGCTAAAGAGTGGCTAGTCAGTGTTGCAGGCTAAATGGTGGTGGTTCAGTGTTGCAGCAGCTAAAGAGTGGCTAGTCAGTGTTGCAGGCTAAAGGGTGGTGGTTCAGTGTTGCAGCTAAAGAGTGGCTAGTCAGTGTTGCAGGCTAAAGGGTGACTAGTCAGTGTTGCAAGCTGAAGGGTGGGCTAGTCCTCATTGCAGGCTGATTGGGCAGATGTATAAGAACAATGTTATGTATGGCCTATTCCTGTTGTGAATTCCACGATCCACAATGACAAGGTTGATGAGGATTATGAAGGCATTCATCCTTATTTTGCTACAGATCAACATTAACGAGTGGCACACTGATGATGATGATGATGATGATGATGATGACGACAGTGTTGATGTTGGATGTTTACAGCAGTTTTCTTCTGCTGATCTACATGAACGAGTACCACATCCCTATAGCGGCCTACACATTCCACGCTGATCAAGGCGCTGTGAGAGCCTGGTTAGAGCGGGTTAGAGATGCTCAGGTGTGTGGGTCAAGAAGACGGGAGGGGGAGGGAGGGAGGGAGTTGAGTGTGTGTGTGTGTGTGTCAGTGTGTGTGTGCATGATTGCGTGTGTGTGTTTTTGTGTGTGCATATGTGTGTGTGAGTGCGTGTGTGTGTGTGTGTGTGTGTGTGTGTGTGAGGAAGGACTGTAAAAAGTTCAAGAGTTCCTCCTTCCAGCCAGTGGCATTACTTTTCTTGTTTCGCATGGAACTAAAGAATGGTTAAACTTTAATGACAAAAGATTTCCTTTTTGGGGGGTCTTTAAGACAACCTTCATGATCACTGTAACTGTCAGGTGTGATGCTGTGACTAAACGATGACAACCACACTGTCAGCTCAAACACGGTGACTGAATGATGAAAACCACTCTGATAGCACTGACACTGCGACTAGATGATGAAAACTGGTTAACATTATCTGAGACATAGTGACTGAATGATGAAAACAAACTCACAGCTGTGACATAGTGACTAAATGATGAAAACAACACTAACTCTCAGCTCTGACATAGTGACTAAATGAAGAAAACAACACTAACTCTCAGCTGTGACACAAGTGACTTAATGATGAAAAACAACACTAACTCTCAGCTCTGACATAGTGACTAAATGAAAACAAAACAACACTAACTCTCAGCTGTGACATAGTGACTAAATGATGAAAACAACACTAACTCTCAGCTGTGACACAAGTGACTTAATGATGAAAACAACTCTAACTCTCAGCTCTGACATAGTGACTTAATGATGAAAACAACACTAACTCTCAGCTCTGACATAGTGACTAAATGATGAAAACAACACTAACTCTCAGCTCTGACATAGTGACTAAAAATGATGATAACAAAACTCTCTGTGATAAATTGAAAGAAACACTAACTCTCAGCTGTGACGTAGTGATTACATGTAGAAAACTGGTAACTATCAGTCCTGACAAAGTAATGAAAACTATAGTAACTCTTTTCTTTTTTTTATTAACAAAAGTATTTCTTAGCTCTCCGATAGCGGTCAAGTGACAAAAACCACAGTTGTTTACTTCATTTTTTTTTTTCAAACCACTGTAGCTCCGAGCTTTCACATGATGACTGAAGGATGAAACCACAGTAAGCTTCAGTTGTCACCACAAACTCTAACCCAGAGCCTTTGTGTCTGTGACAGAGGGAGTACACTCGACAGAGACTGGAGGACCGCCGAAGACATGATGCTGCTGCCGCCCCGGTGGCCGAGGAAGTGGAGTACACGCCTCTCCAGTGTCAGGGTCCGCTCACCATGGAGCGGTCATCAGTGTCGGGTTTCCCTCGCTCGGACAGTATGGAGTCCACGGAGGGCCGCTTCCTTCCTTCCCAACAGTTTAGCTCCTTCCTCCTATGGCAGCCCACTGCCGACAACTCCTCGCCAGAGAAATCCCCAACTCATCTAAGTGCCAACCCATTAGAACGGACAGGCTCATACAACGAGCTCCCCCTGCCCTCCATGGTTATATCCCACGCAGGGCACCAGCCCAAGGTGCCCTCGTCCTCGCCGGAGTATTCCCCTGCGCTGGACCGCAAACACAAAGCTGTGAAGGCGTGTCACTCGGTGCCCAACATTGGACAGATGAAAGGTGTGGACACTGAGCAGGGGTCTGGGGGGAGCGGCAGCAACAATGCCACCACACTGAGCGTCAACGCAGCGATGGGCTCCCCCTCCTCCTCCGTGACAAACCTGGCCGAGCCCGGCCCGGTGGGGGAGGAGGATGAGGAGAGCAGCCGGATGAACAAGAGCAACAACCAGCGGCGCATGTCGCGCATGAGAAGCGCTACTACATGAGAAGCGCTACTACACCAGCAGACTCCATCCAGGAGCTGCGGCATAAGGACCACAAGGACTCCAGCATCCACAAGCGTCTGTCCTGGCAGAACGAGAACCACCTAGAGGACAAGCTGCGGAAGAAGGTGCTCAGCACGGACTCTGTCACCAGCATCCCCAGCTCCTCTGGCGTGAGCTCCACCGCCTCCCTCCACCTGAACCCGGAGAGCGAGATCTCGGAGGAGGCGGAGATGCAGAGGTCAGGGGAGTTCCAGGACCTTGCAGGATGAGGGCAGCCCTGTGGGGTCCCACGGCTCCCGGGCTAAGTCCACACCAGACATTGTCAGCCTGTTCAGCAGCCTGAAGACCGGGGAGCGCGAGGAGGGCATCTCCTCTGTGGACATGCCAGCGCTGAGGGGGAAGAGAACAAGAAGATGACCCAGGCTCAGCTCATGCAGGTTAAGCGACTGCTACTCAACAACGAGAGTGACGTGGAAGCCTCGTGAGTAACTTGTGTGCTGTCTGGTTCTGGTCTCTTGACCAGTGGAATGGGAAGGGGGGGGGTGGTGTTCTGGTTTAGTTACAGGCTTAATCTCTCTCTATCTCTTTGTCTGTCTGTGTTTGTCTGTCTGTCGCTCTGTGAGTGTGATCTTAGTCCAGCTCGGGTATATGAAACATCAAATGTTGTACATTGAGAACAATATGGAATCCTCAAGATTACCTCTGCTTAGTATGCCCACATACTCTTTTTTTGTTCTTTAGATTTGATACAAAGCTGTTCTTTCAGTAATTCTGATTACAGTTACCATTTGAATGAATGGATAATGAACAAATACATTTACAGCGCTATAGTATCAAGAATGATGATATGAAATAAATAAAATAGGTAAAGAAGGTGATATTAGAAAGTGTAACGGTGGATGTTCTTATGATTAACCACAAATTTTCAGACTATGACCATCATTGTTGTTTAAGCCGCACCTGGCATTTCTTTAATTAGAAAAAAGAACAACACATAAGCTGCAACTGATCAATCAGTCACAAGAAAGTAAAAACCATTAATAAAAATCAAAAGGTGAATCAAAGCGTGTGTATTGTATGACTATCTTAGATTGGCAAGCAAACAGTAAAGGGCAAAACATAAGCCAGCTTTTCACCCCACACCATAAGCTCTAAAGGACACGTCTTCAGTGTCAGCCACAAAGTGTTTCACAAACTCTTTGTCAAGCTAGCCATGTTGTCTGCAGATTGCTGGTATTTCTATCTTTGTACTTGCATTCACTGTGATGTCGGTGCCATCTGCTCTTGAGACTATTATCTGTTTTTTTTTTTGGTTTGTTTGTTTGTTTTTAAGAGTTGATAATTGTGAACTACTGCACTTTTTTGCATGGACAAAGTTGGCCATGCTGAATAGGCCACCAATGGACAATCTGCTTGAGCTGTTGCAGGGCTGCATTTCTGATTAAGCAGATCAGTAGCCTTCACTTTGAAATCTGCATCATGGCTCTTGGCTTCTTGACTTCATTCAACATGCTCTCTTGATTGTGTGGTGCTGACTAGTGACTGATCTAGCAAAAACAGTATTCAGCTATCGTTAATGATGCCAGTTTTGTGTGTCATGCATACATGAAATTTTTTTTTCTGTGAAACAAATTAAGATTTTATTGCTGCCAACACTGGTTCTCAGTTTTTGTTTGATCAGCTGCAGATCAGGAGAAGATAACCTGATGGCAAGCTTAGATAAGAAAAAACAGAGAATCGGAAAACCCCATAAACAGGCCACTACCTGTATAGTCGCCACAGGTAGCGGTTATAGATCAGAATTTGTATCATCTGTACCATAAAAATGATTGACCTACTTTTCAAGTTTCAAATGTCAATGATGGTGATGATGATGATGATGACTACACCATGATACACGTCCTATAGAAAGGAGATACTTTAACACCATCTGTTTCAGAAAGGAGCTGCACGACAACACCTTTAGAAAGGAGATCTGCACAATTTCACGAGTACTTTTTAAAAAAAAAAAAAACATGACACCACCTTGTCCTTTAGACAGGAGTTGTATACGAGGAATATACATGACTACACCATGTCATTAAAAAAGAAAAAAAAAACACCATGCACTAAAGAGACAAAACCGACAATACTATGTCCTTTAGAAATGAGATAAATGCCCACTCCGTTTCCTTTAGGAGGGAGATGCATGACTGTATGATGTCCTTTAGGAAGGAGATGCATGACTGTGTGATGTCCTTTAGGAAGGAGAGGCATGACTGTATGATGTCCTTTGGGAAGGAGATGCATGACTGTACAATGTACTTTAGGAAGGAGATGCATAACTGTACAATTTCCTTTAGGAAGGAAATGCATGACTGTACGATGTCTTTCAGGAAGGAGATGCATGACTGTACGATGTCCTTTAGGAAGGAGATGCATGACTGTATGGTGTCCTTTAGGAAGGAGATGCATGACTGTATGGTGTCCTTTAGGGAAGGAGATGCATGACTTACGATGTTTCTTTAGGAAGGAGATGCATGACTGTATGGTGTCCTTTAGGAAGGAGATGCATGACTGTATGGTGTCCTTTAGGAAGGAGATGCATGACTGTATGGTGTCCTTTAGGAAGGAGATGCATGACTGTATGATGTCCTTTGGGAAGGAGATGCATGACTGACTGTATGGTGTCCTTTAGGAAGGAGATGCATGACTGTATGATGTCCTTTGGGAAGGAGATGCATGACTGTATGATGTCCTTTGGGAAGGAGATGCATGACTGTATGATGTCCTTTAGGAAGGAGATGCATGACTGTATGATGTCCTTTAGGAAGGAGATGCATGACTGTATGATGTCCTTTAGATGGAAAGACATGGGTGCACCATGTTCTTCAGAAAGGAGAGATACATCATATCACCATGGTTTTTTTTTTTTTAGGAAGGAGATACATGACTCCCTAAAAAAGACTCATAATGCAACCAGTTCATTTAGAAAGGAGATACAGGACCACACCAAGTCATTTGAAGGCAAATGTATGGCTGCATGATTTCCTTAGGAGGTAAGGTAATGTTACTTAGAGCCCAGCTGACCACAAAGGGCCGTATCAGGGCTGTTTTCCTTAGGAAAGGAGATACATCACGGCATCATGTTCTGTAGAAAGCTGATACATGTATAACTACTCCACGTCTTTTAGAAAGAAGACACATGAGAACACAGTGTCTTTTATCCTATAGAAAGGAGGTACGAGACAACACCCCATGACCTTTAGAAAAAGGAGGTACATGACCACTGTATACTGTAGAAAGATACATGACTACACTAGTCCTATAGAAAGGAGATAAATGACCACACCAAATTCTTCAGAAAGTAAAATAGATGGCACTTTGTCCTATAAAAAGGAGATACACGATTACACCATGTCCTGTAGAAAGGCAATACATGACCACACTTTGTTCTGCAGAAAAGATTCCTGACTTCCTATATGTTGTTAGGACAGAAAATATTATGATATAAGATAAAACACAGACAGGAGGGTAGGGATCTCCCTAAGGTAGGAGGGGAACGGGCAGAGATTGCCTGTACTGTGTTAATATGGAGGGGTGATCAAGGAGTGGTTGAGAATGCAAGTGTGGGTGTGCACAATGAAGTTCTTACCCAGTTCTTTGCTGCCATGTTGACAGGGAGGTATGAGGACTCTCTCCACCTGCCTCTTCAAGGCAGCCCAGATGGAAGAAGCCTGTCTACTTACAACACGCACAGGACGCACCTCCCTGACACAAGAAGGGACCCCTTAGCTCAACACCGGGCCAACCTGGGATGGAACAGACGACCTCTCTGCTTTCCACACAGCTTGATCTTTGGTGTTCACGACAAACAGTGGTCCAGGGGATGCTGATGGACATGACGACTGTTGACCTGTCCTGTGTGATGCAGTGCTGGGTCACTACCCTGGACCCTCGTTCTCTGTGAAGTTGGATCGAGCCTGATGGGTGAAATACTGAGTTGGTCCCCCTTCCTCCCCAACTTCCCTGATTAACCTGCAGACATGGTATATCTAGCTGAACCCCCCTTCCCCTCCCCTGCCCCCCACTTCCCTTTGTGTGCACATACTCAGTAAAACATGTAAAAAAAAAAAAAAAAAATCCTGTAGTTGATATCGGCATGTGATGGAGTATGGAAATTGGCTGTCAAGCTGGAGGATACTTTGAGAGGTGAAGAAGACACTTTGAAACAGGAAATGCTGTGAGAGACACTGGTAGCAACAACTAGTTTCCAAGGACTGAGAACGTGTTTCTCCAATAAACCTCCCAGCTGCTGGAGAGATTGGATGCTGTAAAATGATGACTGACGCATGGATTGCAGGTCATATGGGACAGCGGTATGGTTGGCTCTGGCAGCATTCATTGGCTGTGCTAAAGGAAGGAAGAATGAAAAGGAGGAACAGTCCACAATGGACGTCATCATCTTCTGTGATTTCCTGTCCTGCACTCTGCAGGATTCGTGTGTGGCTTATTCTTTCCGAGGACCTCTTTTGTTTCAACGATCAGCATCGGTGACCCCGTGATACGACCGTTAATTTTCTATTTGTATTCTGCTATGCAAAGCTTGGCTTAGTATCCGATCATCTTATGTGTTTCCCAGTGTATAAGGATTTAGCCCATCAGATTTTTTTTTTTTTTTTTTTTTTTTGTCACGTAACTTTGCTTAGTTCACTTGGAACGGAACAAGAGAAAATGTGCATATGTGTGCGAGCAACAGGATGATGTCACATGTTCTTCAGAAATCAAATCACAACGACCCCTTGTTTCCTGCTCTGTGAAGATAGCGATGTGTTTTTCAGCCAGAAGCCCTATCAGTGTTGCAGTGTGGAGAGGAGAGTATCAGTGCCGGGCGTTGCCGATGTCTGTCTGTAACCTCCAGGACATCAGTGGTCAGTGCCCCATTCCCATTGTTGTCAGCCTGCCTTACCCCTCAGGTGACTCACTCCCCACTGTGCCGCCTTCACAGGACAGGAGAGGACTTTCTTGTGAGGTCTCCTGCATGCGTTGCAACCCCAGGTTTTGCCTGCTGTCTCATTGTGTGTTTGTACAGGGCTCCTTCTGAACCAGCTGTTTTCCATGTACAGTACATCTGTGTTCATTCAATGTTCTTTCTGCAGTCTGTGTACCTGTGGAGTTTGGGAGAGAATGTTTTTTTTTTGCATCACCTTCCCGCAGGTGGACATGCCTGCATTACCATTCAGCTGTCTGGAACAAAGTCTGTCGGCAGCATGCCATGAGTGGAATTATGTTGTGGATGTTCTCAGGCATGATTACTTTCATGTCTTTGGTTGTTTTTTTTTTTTTTTTTTTTTTTTTTTTTGGGGGGGGGGGTGTGTGTGTGTGATCATTTGACCCAAGTGTCTTTTGGGTGGTGCATGTGTGTGGTAGATGTGGAGGAGTTGGATTCCTAAACTGTTCACTTGGCAACCATTGTCAGCATTCCAAGAATATCAGGGAAGATGTTTCACACACATTCAAGGTAGCAATTTGCCAAAAGTACATTCTTTTAACTTAAGTAAAGAAAACCAAATAATTTCACCAAGCTTGATGCTCCATGATATTGGAAACTGGAATGCATTCAATTTGTTTAGAACAGATGCCAGCCAAAGAAAATGTTCAATGGAAAGTTTTAATATCCACAAGTCATATTTTATGTGCCTTTGATCTGTTTTGAATAGTTAGCTTTAAGATACATTCTTTAAAATATAATTCCAACACACTTGGTGTTTTTTCAGTTAAATGTTGCTTTGTAATTCACGTGTTACTTTTTCAATAGTTGATCCAAAATACATTCCATAAAAAGTATAATACCACCAGATTTAATCAATTAATGGTCCCTAAATCATGCTGCCGTTACAGCCCTTGAACATTCTTTTGAATAGTTGGCCCCAAATACATTCCGTCATTATTTCACCTAATTTTATATTCCCTGAACGTTGCCGTTTAGATTGTTTGTAGTCAGTTTGCATTGAACTGGTCTGGAATACTTCCTATAAAAAGAATAATGCCACCAATCTTGATGTTCCAATATGTTGATTGAACTTGCTTTTAATTTCAGTTGAACACTCGCCCAAAACACATTGTTAAAAAACAAAACTCACTGAACTTGATGTTCCCGATGTGCTGCTGTATATAGATGGTTGTCTCAAAACATGGAAATCGATTTTTTTTTTTTACCCCCATGCAAGGTTGGTCATTTGTTTGCAGCAGAAACCCTTAGGAAAGAACCACTTCATGTAGCCTATTATGGCATGTGTAAACTTTGTTTCTTGTAGAATAACAAGTAATTTCCTGGAAGTTGTGTCCATAAGAAATAGAGTTCACACCAGTGTCACTCTGAAAAATAATGTCCATGTGTGCACGTGCTGACTTCCCATACCCAGAGTGAAAGAAAACCGAAGACTTTGAACAGTATGAAGTGAGCCGACGTGTGTGTGTGTGTGTAAATAAGTGTCTTTCACTGTTTTTTTTAATAGGAGGGATACGCAGCAAGTTTCACACATGTGTGTGCATGTTGGTTAAAACACTTTTTTTTTTAAACTGCAATAGTTTTTTCTCCATCCCTGCATTTGTGTGGAGGGCCTCTGCATATCAACCATGCTATCAGCGTTTCCCGTTATTGTCTCTGGACAAGTTTGTGCACCAAGCTATGTTATGTGCATACTTGTATGAAGGCGCATGAATGCAGGGAGAGTCAAGATATTAACATGACATGTGACGATGCCATCCTTTGCTTTTCAATCCATGTAAGTTCGGAGAACGAATGAGTCAAGTGTCTGTGGCAATGTTGTGGTGACATGCCCTTGCATTTGTTTGGATGTTCTAACGTGGGTTCCTGTGTTACTAGTTCTCAGTAACTTGTTTGTGGAAGCATGTTCCAGCAAACATGTAATGTTCATTATGTGTAGGAGTGTGCTTGCTTATGGATTTGTCAGTGGTCAAGAGTGCATGTTCACTGTGGTGTCGGTGTTTTCGTAGTTTGTGTTCAGTGTACTTCTGCTCAGATCATCAACAGGCCTACCTGAAAAGCAGATGACTGACTTTTCCTCAAGGTCTGACCAGCACATTAGGCTAACGCATGGGTCAGATGTCTGCAAAGTTGTAGCCCTCTTCTTTAAATTCTCTCATTTAGTCATTCATTTATACATCAACTTTTAAGTTAAACCATGCACAGTGCGGTCTCTAAATAATTTAGTGGGTGTTGTGTACCATATATACATATGGACTGTGACCGATTGGCAGGGACGACAACTTGACGAAACCAGAACTGAGCCAACTTTTTGCACACGTCTGTTTGGCATTTACTGGTCTCCATTTAGTGTGAACAGAATGACACCATGGACTGTTGTAATAGGAGCAACTTGAGTGTCCTGTCCTACAATTGGTTTGGTTGGTTCCGCAAACTTTTAATCCAACTGCTTATTTGGGTGAACTTCCTTTTATGTCTGTGTACCACATGTTGATACATGGGCGCAATTCAGCACAAGTAGTGGTTTTACCTATTCAACCTATCTTACATCCTGAAATATCCAGAATAATCCTGAAACTCTCATGGGAATAGATTCATTGGTATGTGCGAGTGTGGCATAAATAATACACAAATCTTTTGGGAACAGCTTTCCACAGAGAAAAAAAGGTTCAGACCCATCAAATCAGTCATACTTGTGTGTGCATTAAGGACCCCATGTGCCGACTCCACCATAGTCTGGGCTCGTCAGGAACCAAATCCCTATGACAGAACATTTCCGATAAGCATGAAATGATTTTGTATGTCTCCAGCCCCAGTCTTAGCCAAAACTAGGCATCGTTCAGAGTACATCAACTCCGTCTTTATACTGTTGCAGTTAATTCAAATGTACACATTTCTGACATTAATACAGATTTTTTTTTTTAATCCATTTTGTTCAGGCATGCATCACCATTAATTTCATTGTGTATCTATGCGCCTCTTCACCCTATGGAAAAAATCAACATTCAAATTTCTTAACATTGATTCCCAGAGTCAGTTAAAAAAAAAAAAAAAAAATGGTGTTAGGGAAAGGATCCGTTAGAAACAATCTATGGCTACAGTTGAAGAACTCTCTTAAAAGGGAGAGTATTTAATCATGGGGGTGGATGCAAGAGGTCTTCATTATTGGCACGTTTTACCACACTTAACATTAATGAATCCAATCTGTTCTCCGAGGGTGGGAGAGGCACTTGTCACTACTTTTTTTTTTTTTTTATGACTGTAGTTTAGTCTGCCATCCGTTGTGAAGGTGTGCACAATTTACCTCGATGCTTGGTTGTAAGGAAAAAGCAGCGAGTGCATGAAAGAGAGCAAGCACAATTGCCCTGGCATCGCTAGTGGAGGAACGCCGCAAATTAGCTTTGCATCCAGTTGATTTTCTGCTGAAGGGGAGAGAGAGAGAGAGAGAGAGAGTAGTATACAGAGAGTTTTTAGACCACTGGCCCAGGCACCCATTCTGCTTTTGTCCCAGGTAATCCTCGAGTGCTGCCAAATGTTGCGCAAACTGTTCAACACTTTTGCCTAGCTTGGAACTTGATGCAGTGTATCAACTTTGTCTTCATCAATATGGAAGTGAGCATCAATTTTCATCCAGTGGATGTCTGAGGGGAGGATGCAGAGATGTGTTCATATTTTAACCACTACTGTGTATTTAATACAAATCATAATTCATCACAAAACAAGTGGTGACTATAGTGTAACACAATGCATTTTGCCACAGCCTATCAACACCGTCTTAAGTTTAACATTTTATGACGCCCAGCCAACTACAAGAGAGGCCCTCACCAGGTGAGCATCAATTTTCTCCCACAGATGCACCACTACAGTCTTTCTTCCTCACAGCAGCAAGTTTTTCCCCCCCAAAGACAATCCAGTCCTTTGCAGAGCAACTTCTTAAGAGCAGTTGTCAAAGATTCTGACAAAAAATGGGACCCTAGTGTAGAAAATGGATGTACACAATGTTCACCGACAGATAATGAACATTGCACATAGTTCAGTGATTAGTAGAGCCTGAATTATGGTGTACAAACAGAAACCCATCTATACAGCTTATTTCCCTGCCTTTTGTTCTTGCAAGACCATCGTGGAATGACATCAACAAACAGAAACTTAAGCACATTCCTACGTTTTGTTACACACTCCCTACGGTACATCTCAATTTCTGTCATGTGTTTCTCTCAGTGTATATTACATGTGGAGGAATGCATCCCAGAGTGGACGTTTCATGCATGTGTGAGAGAACAAGCGCGAGCACTTGTAAATAAAGTCAAATCGTGCCTAAATCAAGTATATTTACTTCGACGTGTTAATTGTATGAATGTAATGGAGAGTTTTTCTTTTTTTTAATGAATAAAGATGAAAGTGCCTGTGTGATGCTTTTTGTTTGTTTGTTTTGTAGATTGGTCTCACCCACTGTATCAATAATGAAATTTCTGGCTGTAGATGGACATTTCAGACGGATAGAGAAGAAGATGCAATAAAGTATATGGAACCTTTCCTGGGTGTGTTTTTTCCTTTCAAAGTCTTTCTCTTCCTGTTGTGTTCTTACACAAGGGCAGGGCATCATCCTGGCGTGCTCTTTAGTTTGAATAAAACCAAGATGGCCCATCCACTTTGTAAATGGGTGATGGAAAATGCAGTTCACCTACAAGCCTGCTCCCACATTTTCAACCGTTATGCAATGAACATGCTTACTGCACACCTCACACCTGGACATTTCCTTAAATGTCTGCAAGCTTGACACTTCACCGCACGCCTTTCCATGTCATAATATATATATCTTGACATCAACAGTATGTCGGAGATTTAAAAACCTGCTGCATAAGGGGATCAGAAAAACATTCTCGAAGATGCCTCCGTTCAGTGAACAAGACTCAGCTGCAGGATTCCCGGCTCCCCATTCAAGCCCAAAGCATGCAGTGTGATGACAGCCTTTCCATCCTAACCCACACAACACTGAGCTGCGTGGTCAACGTTTTCCCATCTCACTCTTCCTTACAACGCACAATGGGGGTATTTCACACACAGGCTTTGCAGTTAAAAAACACACACTTTCACAGACAGGGTCCCAAAGACGCTTTTTCTGCAGCTTTGTTCAAGTTGAAAGTTACAAACTCTTCCAAGAGATGCAGTGGCCCAGTTTCAATGACAAACATCAACTTCACAGCTGCGGCCACCGAGTATCCACGTCTTTAAATTGGTTGCAGGAAACAAACAATTACAGTTTGGCAGATTGATTCAGCGGCTCTTGCCCATCCAAAATTTGCTGGAAGCAAGAGTAATCTTGCTGAAGGCAAAAGTCAGCCTCCGATTATGTGGATGAGACCGACTTATTCCTCTGCTTCAGTGTTCCCAATGAAGAGATCCACAGAACTGCTGCAATGTTCGTAAATCTCATTTTCAATCTCGTTGAAAGGATCCACACAAAAAAAGCAGCAGTGATCATACCACCACCAAGTTCATTGATCTAAAGAGAAAAATCTTGGCACAAAACCCATTCCATCTTCCAGAGGACCAAGTCATGTGCCACAACAGTTTAACACACTAGAGTGGCTAATTCCTCAAAGTCTTGAAAGTTGGCTACCTTAAACAAGTAGAACACCACATCCAGTGACAGTGAACCATTACAATCAAAATGGCTGCCTTAAACAAGTAGAACACCACATCCCAGTGACAGTGAACCATTACAATCAAAATGGCTGCCTTAAACAAGCAGAACACCACATCCAGTGACAGTGAACCATCACAATCAAAAAGTAGCGATTCTAAATGTGATGCAAGGCCTGCGTAGGGGAGTTGTAAACATTTGGAAAAAACATTTGATGAAGTCCCTGATCAGCAGGAAGATTTGGAGAGAAAGTCATGTTTTAAAGCCCCCTCCCCCTTTTCCCTATCCTTTCCGTGGAGAACAGTCTCCTTCAAACTGATGATTTTCTCCATGGAAGGAAGAAATGAGGAAGGGAAGGTGCACTTAAATAGGATTTCACCAACTTTTTGTTTGCCTCTAACACACTTCTGGTTTGAAATCAGATCATGGATGATAACATTGATACTTGTCTGTGTATGCTATGTTCCATGGAGTACATGTAGCATTGTTGTATGATTAACAACCTCTTCAAATTTTCATTTTAATAATATGGACCTCAGATTTCACCAAGTACACCCAGATGTTTCTCACAAGGGCCCCAAGGACCCTCAGTTTTGAAATGCCGCAAGGAATACTGCATCTAAGCCCTACACACGATTCCAGTCCTCTAACCCATGCCCACTGTGCAATTCCAGTCCTGCCACCCATGACCACAGCACTATGTGAGGCTTCAGTCCTCTAACCAAAGTCCATCCACACTGTGTGATTCTGGTCTTCTCATCCAAACCCACAGCACAATTCCAGTCTTCCCATTGAAGCCCACAGTCCTGAGAGGTTCCAGTTTTCCCATTCAATCCCATCCATTTCTTAGCACATTATGTGATCCTAGTATTCCTTTTTTTTTTTCTCTGTGCAGTCTCAATCTTCCCATCAAAACCCATAACAAACCAAATTCTCCATTCAGGCTGTGTGATTCCAGTTTCCAGATTCAAGTCCACCACACGTTGTGTGAACCCAGTCTTGAAATATCTTCCCATCCAAGCCCACAGCACACTGGTTTCAGTCTTCCCATCATGGCCCACAGAATCCTGTGTGACTTCACTTTCCCCATCCACACCAAAGCCCAAGGTGTGGTCCCAGTCTTCCTATCCAGGCCCAAAGCCCAACATGTGGTCCAAGTCTTCCTATCCAGGCTCAAAGTGTGGTCCAAGACTTCCCATCTAAGCCTCCAATGTTTCCATCTAAGAACAAAGCCTGATGTATGGTCCCAGACTTCCCATCTAAGCCCAAAGCACACTGTGTGGTCCCAGTCTTCCCATCCAAGCCCAAAGCCCAATGTGTGGTCCAAGAATTCCCATCAAAGCCCAATGTGTGGTCCAAGTCTTCCCATCCAAGCCCAAAGCGCACTGTGTGGTCCCAGTCTTCCCATCCAAGCCCAAAGCACACCGTGTGGTCCCAGTCTTCCATCCAAGCCCAAAGCACACCGTGTGGTCCCAGTCTTCCCATTCAAGCTCCTACCCAGCCAACTGAACAACTGTGGAGATCACCCAGCCAAGGCCAAACCACTGCATATGGATTGGACAGTGCCACCTTCAAGTCCTCAGTCCATGTTGCTAACAACTCGACCTCCAGTCCTTCCACGCTCACTGCACTCGAACCTCCATTATTTTACTTTGGTGCATGATATGCTTACAAACACTGTGCATTTGCAGTGTTCTTTGCATCCTAGAGCAGTCAACTTTGTGATTTATGAGGACTGATGCATCCACTTGCAACTCTTGTTTTATTACAATCTTTACTGTGCCTGTCCTGAGGTTCCAGATCATGAACATCATCAACTTGAACAGCACCTTGTTCTCTCCCTTGTTTTTCTTGAATTCTTTACTGTGTGGATGCAAGTGAGAAATTAATGTCAGTTCACTTCTTTATCTTTTTGGAGTACCAGCGCCATCAAAACATGACACTGCCAAGTTCCGATTGTCCAGACGACAGCAGCAAACGTCAAACAGATGAGATTACAGAGACCATGATGCTTATGAGTCAACTCAGTAATTATGAGAATTAACAAGCATGGGATCATCCTGGAGCAGGTCAAGCTAAAGGTAATCATCTCAGCCAAGAGTTATCCAAAGTTGTACCATTTTCATAGTGGTGTTTTCAGCATCAAGTGGGGTGACTATTTTTCTTCATCACAGCTTGATCAAACATACTGCAGAAATATTTTGCTGTTCACTTGTACTCACAGCTACACACACACACACACACACACACACACACTCACTCCACTCCATTTTGGAATTCTACACACTTTACTTATTGTGTTTACATTCTGGGGATCAGGAAAAAGAACATGAAAAAATGAGAAGCAAACGACTATAGAGTCTACCAGTCCTAACCTCTCAGACCATCAAAGATTTTGTCGAAGCACTGTCCTGCCAGCCCTAGCCACCATCCAGTCACGGTCAGCACTAGCACACATCTAGCAGCAAACTACTGGTATGAAGAAAGATGGAGTGAGTGCTGGCGGATGGCATTTCCAACGCCAACCAAGAAAAGGAGCTGAGGGGGGGGGGGAAAAAAAAAAACAAACAAAAAAAAAAGATAGGGACTCTGAATAGCAGGACTGAGATAAGATCCGAACAACTGCAGGATTTCTAATACACATGTTGTTCACTGGTGCAAGTCACTGGACATCTCTCATACAGGGACACAGGTTTCTTCCCTGAGCCACTAATACATATTTGTAGCTAAACTTAAGCGAGTCCTTGTCACTTTAAAAAAAAAAAAAAAAATCAGGATCATTTACACTTACTCGTTACTTGGAAGCCGACAAGGTCCCTGCAGGTGACGACTTGCTGCATAGAAAGATAAATGCTCATGTCTGAATTTGTGCTCTTTACTTTCTACAAAATGATGATAAGAACCAGGCAAGTTGCAGAGGAAATGTTCAGATTAATTTAAAAACAAAAAAAAAACAAAAAAAGAAATAAAAGAGCAGGATGACTGGCAGCTAAGCATCTGAACAGAACCCCTGTCAGTAGGACACTTCTGAGGCTCTGCCATCTTCCAACAGGCAGACTAAAGCCTGTACTGACTCCTCCTTGGCTCCCGACTGGTAGAAAGGCTGAGTGCAGACACATCTAGTTACCATCCACCTTCGCCATGTAACAGATGAGATCCACCACTCTGTAGCTGTAGCCCATCTCATTGTCGTACCTGCAACAGAACACTGTGGACTTCACCCCTTTCTCACAGGTATCAACATCCCCACCCAACTTCTGTATTCCCCACCCCTTAACACCCTCATCTATGCCAAGCCAGTTTTGGCCAATTAAAGCAAGATCTCTGCAGGAAGACCGTCGCACAAACCGGTAAGCTCAGCAATTATCAATGTCAGAATGGGGCATGGGTGGATGTTCTCTATACATTGGAGCAGGCACCAGCACAATGGAGGAACTACCAAAGAAGAAAAGCACCCAAAACCTAAACCCATTTGGCGGGAGGAGCAACGTCCAACGGTGAGGTCCAGGCGCTTTGCTCCCAGCCCAAATAGATTTTTCTCATTTTTTAACACACGAGGAGGGCCTTTCCCTAACTTCCACATATACATATATATATATATATATATATACACACACATATATGCAGCCAGGTGCTAAAACATGCACATATCTCTTGGTGACCCTTAGCAGACAAAATGTTTTATTCATTCAAGAGTTACCTTCCCCTTTCATCCCTTGAATGATGAATCTATTTCATGTAAACTCTACAATGCGAGTGACTCAGAACCTGCAAAATCATACATATGCCACTGAAGTTACAGAAATTAATGTCTTTTATTCATTACAACTATACTGGACCAGAAAACCTGTATTTTTCTAAAGTGTTATTTTGAACAATTAATCTATATTTCTTGATTTCACAAAAAAAAGTATGAGAAAACTGTAGAATCCAAAAATGTACATCAAAAGTACAACCCATAAACTCTAATTTTGTATATCACATGCCTAGGATATTCTCCACACAAGCCTGCCACTGTAAGAAATGACTAACGGTGCCAACTCTCTTGAACAGCAGTCTTCTTCATACCACTCTATGTCATTGTCAGAGTTCTGCGCTAAATTGTCATTCTACGAAATTCAAACTTCCTGATCGTGATCTTGTAAATGATTCCATTTCTGTGATAAATACAATTGAATGTATAAAAACTATTATCTGGTAAACTGTTTCAACAGAGTATTTTTTAACCGAAAATCGTATCAAAAGCTCATGTCGACAGCCAAGCGAGGAGGGAAGCCAGTTGTGTTTTGAATCTGTTTTCAAAGACAAAGTTCTTTGGTCAAACACAGTCTTGGATAATCCAGTTTTTATATGTGTGAAAAGATGAAATGCCTGCTGTTCATTCATTACAAAATTATCTCATGCTCTTTGGTATTCATTATCGCAATAGAGAAAAATATGACACAAACTTGTTTAACTCACTTAGGACGACAGTTCTGTCCCTTGTTTTTCCCTGTGGACGGGCCATTTGTTATGGTTAGTAAAAAAAAATCACCAAAAATACAAAACAAAGATAACTCAACGAAATTTTCAGAAGCGTTATTCATAAACTGTGTTAGTAGAATTCAAAGAATAAACTTCCAACTTTCATACAATTTCTTATGCTTGAGGCTGAAAAAATGTCCATTTTTTTTTCAGGTGCATCACAACAACTCTTGCACAGTCAGTGAGCCCATAGCTTCACATTCAGCAGAAAAAAGTCAGTAAATACACTAATGAGTTGGAAAAAAAGGTAAATACACTCCAGGAAACTAAATAAGATAGATAAATCACATGCCTGCTATGCACAAGCTAACTTGGAATAATGCAAAAATGGGGGCGTGGCACTCAGCTGACACACGAAGGCCAGAAGTACCAGAAAAAAAAAGGAGGCACTGTCGGAAAAAACTCAAATCTTCACACCAGTCGCGTAAAGGAAGCCAATGAACTCTTGCTCACTCAAATCCCCAGTCTTTCGCGGCACGCAAATGCTCTGCTCGCGTGGCGAATTGGCCCACCCTCACCTTCATCATCACTGAGCTCCACAGACAAGTCAGTGTCAACTTCCTCTTCTCGAAATTCTTCACTGGAATCACTTTCATCAGCTTCGTCATCCTCTTCTTCAATGTCTGAACCTTCCGTTTGTAGCATTTCAGTAACTTCAGAAATGCTAAAACATTGCCGACGGGCTCCACTTTGCTCCGACACATTAGCAGAAAAACTTGATTGAGACGCCATGCTTCAATGCAGATTAGTAAGTCATGTGGGTTGGTCTGGTCAATCAGCCACTGAGGCGACGTGGGTGATGGTGTGCCGCGAAACCACTGTGCAGGCAAACGAAGGAATGCTGACGATACTATCTATATCTTGTTGCCATGTACTGATCACGCCACCACCACATAAAAAATCGGTGAATGCCCAAATCGTGATTGCGTTCGTTCGTACGAAAGCGTAAAGTCATCGCGAAACGCTTTAGCGTCTGTTCGTGACAAGAGTTAAAGTGGGTTCAAAGTGGGTTCATTCTCTGACTTTTAATCACCAATAATTTAATATTGCAACAAAATTATCAAATGTGACATGTTTTATTTCATTCCTTGTGTTCTGAGGTTTTAACCAATAATAAATATGTTTGAATACTTTGAACGGATGGCGAGCAAGACAACACAGACGCTGCAAAAATAGCATGAATTCCTGTCAGTTCTCTGCTATACATTTAAAACACTGTTAGCCCGAGGTGTGTTCCCTCTGCATTCTCTTTGGCTGGTCATTTTCCCTTGGTTCCTAAACCTACCATCATCTGTCTGTCTCTGCCTGCACACCCTACCACTCCACACCATCACACAAACACACATATATATATATATAGAGAGAGAGAGAGAGAGAGAGAGAGAGAGATATATATATATATATCACACACACACACACACACACACACATATATATATATTATGCTCATTATGTTCCCAATTCTTCATCTTCAACTTTTTTTTTTTCCCCTTTTTTTTAAAGTTCAAATCTTTGCCAAGTCATTATTTTTATGACAGAGAAATGTTAGCCTGCATTTTGATTTCCCCCACCACTAATTGTTCGGCATTATACATATATATATAGAGAGAGAGATATATATTTATATATAGATATACAGATAGATATATATGTGGGGGCAGGGGGAAACTTCTCAAATTCTTCTACTACTCGTATTTCATAATTTGGTAGCAAATGTCAACATACTGATGAAACTAGTACTCTTTACTTAAAGAGCCTCTGGTGTGTTTAAAAACAAAACCTACCACTAAAATTAACTTTTTTTTTTTTGATCTGTTGGCTTTTCCTAATACAAATACCCACTACATTAGGAGCCGAGCAGACATGTTCCATGTTCAGACTTGACTCCATTCATAAACATATTCTTTCTGCTTTATATTGCTTGGAGTCATGCACTTTGTTTACTATTCTATACGTACATGCTTGTAATTGCATGTTAGTAGTGGTGCAGTGACATCGCCACTGTCATAATACACATCTTTTACACATGTCAGACATCGTCAAAATCATGCCATGCCAAGTCTATCCAGTTCTTTCTTATATACTGCTTCTTCAATAGTCACTACTTTCGAGATCCACTTTCAATTCCACTCATTCTTACAACCAATTTACAACTTTTACCTGCGAAAACATGATGCAAAAAGCCTCTGGCATATATGTGCATGATGGGGAAAAAAAATGGCAACCACCATAACATTCAAGAAATGAACCATTTGAAGTGACTGCTGAGTAAAGAATATCTGCTGATGAAAGAAAAAAAAAGGAATATCTGCTGATGAAAATCAGAATAACAGATTTTTTCAGCACAAAATAAAATTTAAACCAGGAAATCATCAAAAAAAAAAAAAAAAGCAGAGTGTTCCCCAGCTTGATGGAAGTGACTTGGCTGCATTTCCATGCGTCCTGTGATGGATTAGCTCTATGACAACTCAATATGAAGAGTTCTTTGTGCTGTGCTGACACTGACACAGAACAAGCGAGGATGAAGCTGCACTTGAACGAACGAGAATGGGGAGTTTGTATTATACTCCCTGTTTGGCTAAGTATACTTACCATGTCAGACCATAGCATTAAACGGCTGTCAGTCAGCTCTGTCAGGCCGAAGTTTTGTGGCAAATGCAGGCATAAGATAGTCACGTGACGCCCACCCTACTTCCGATTACGGAGATGCCGAAGATCGTGTACTGTCCGTCATTCAACGAGGCCTGCGCACAAGGCAACCCCAGGGAACCTTGGCGCTAGCGGGGAAGGTAGGGCGGGCATTAGAGTCTGACATGGTAAGTATACTTAGCCAAACAGGGAGTATAATACAAACTCCCCATTTTGGCGTCGTATACTATACCATGTCAGACCATAGCAGAATTTAAAGGAATAGGAGAGGGCCGAGCGCCCTAATGGTTCCTGGGTTAACTGTTATGGCTGCATTGGCCGCCACAAATGAAAACCCCTTAGAACCATCAGCCCTGGTCATGCGGATGTCCCTTAGATAAAAGTTTATGAAAGGGTTCTCCGAACGCCAGTAGGCTGCCTCCAGGAGATGGCACACGGGGACAGAGTGCTGGAACGCTGTGGACATGGCCAACGCTCTGACCTCGTGGGCTCGAGGGGAAAGGGCTGGGAGGTCTTTGTGGGCCTGGGCATAGGCAGATTTGATAGTATAGAATAGCCACCTAGAAATCGAGCCCGCCGAGATGTCTTTCTTGTTGTTGGGGTTGATGGAAATAAGGAGGCTTCTCTGAGAGGAACGCCTGGGGTGGGAACGCTCCCAGTAGTATCTGAGGTACCTAGAGGGTCATAGGTCCATGTCCCCGCTGCCTTCGCTGCCTAAGATATCCGCTAGGGAGCGGATAACCAGGGAAGGAGAGGTCGTGCCCGGTTCCTGGTTCTTCGCTAAGAACTCAGGCAGGAACTTAAGCGAGACCGATCCGTCTCTGAGAAAGGCGATGTCCCGAGGGTCACAACTGAGGACCTGAATCCCACTTCGCCTCCTGGCTGAGGCCAGGGAGAGAAGGAAGGTGGTCTTGAAGGGGAGAATGACAAAGGGAATAGCACGGAGGGGCTCGAAAGGGGGGTTTCTGAGGGAGTCAAGAACCAGAAAGAGGTCCCACATGGGAGCGCGCCTAGGGGACTGAGCTTCCCGTAGGGCCCCCCCCCCCGAGATAGTTCTCTAAAGAGAAAGTTATTGTCGAATGATGGGCCGCCCAGCTGTCAGATGGTGGTGCCTACGGCCGATCTGTAGCCCCGAATGGAACTAGCAGAGAGCTTTCGAGAGGATGAAAGGTGGGATAGGAAATTGCCTATCTGGTGGGATAGGAACTTGCCTATGTGGATGTTGGAGGGAGGAGGTAGGGGACCGAGTTAGCCGTGCACCACGTGACCCATCTCTCTCATCGCGGTGGTCGCAATTTGGCTGGCATAGAAGCCAAGCGTGTAGGCGAAGCATCTGGGGATTGGAGTGAGGGAGGCCCGAGCGAGGTTGTCTGAGTAAGTCCCACCAAGGGGCTAGCTGGAGAGGGGGAACGTGAGTGAGGGACCTGAGGTCCGGGAACCACAACTGAGTCGGCCACCACGGGGTTATGAGGATGAGTTTGGGTCTCAAATAGGTCGACCATGGGCTTGAACCAGTGTTCCCAGACGGTGGTTAGTGTCAGCTTGTTTCAGGGTCCACTCTGTGTGCAGAAGGGTCCCTGACCGGCTGAGAGTGTCTGAGTGTCTGCCAGGATGTTGCGCGTGTCCCCGCTATGTGTCTCGCACGGAGGGTGGCTCCCCGTGCGTGGCACCAGCGAAGGAGGGCCTCTGTCCGTAGAGAGAGGCCGCCGATGGGAGTGAGCCCCCCCCCCCCCTTTGTTGATGTAACGGGCTACCGACGTGTTGTCCGTGAGGAGGAGAACCAGTCGGTGAGAGATAGATGTTGGAAGTGGATGAGGGCCAGCCTGACCGCTTGCAATTCTAATATGTTGATGTGGAGGCGAGCCATCTGTGCGTCCCACATCCCCAAGGCATGACTGTCCCCCAAGTGGGCCCCCCAGCCCGAGTTGGAGGCGTCTGTGTATAGTTCGAGGGACTGTGTTGGGAGAGAGATCGGAACGCCTTCGTGAAGAGGAAGGGTGCCAGGGAGAGGCCAAAAGGGAGAGCTTTGAACTGGAACACTCGAGCTTGCCAGACAAACCGGAGGTAACGTCTGTGCGCCGGGTGAATAAGGATCTGGAAGTACGCATCTTTCAGATCTATGGAGGTAGCCCAATCTACGTGATGGATGGAGTCTCTGATCTGGGAGGCGTGTCCATCTTGAACTAGGTATGTCTGAGGAACTTGTTGAGGGGAGAAAGGTCAAGGATGGGCCTCCATCCCACCGAAGGTTTGGGGATCACGAACAGGTGGGAGTAAAAACCCGGGGTTGGGCTGGAAAACTTCGGTGATGGCCCCCTTCTGAGGAGTTCGAGGACTTCCAGCGCGAAGGGCGTCCGCCTGGGCAGGTGGGGGGGTCGCTGGGGGACGGAGGAGGAGAGCGCATGAGGGGAGGACGACGGTGAGCCCACAGTAGGCGAAACCCGTCCTGAAGAACCGACACTACCCAGGGGCTGAGGCCCATACGTCGCCACTGGCAGGCGGCCGGGAGAGGTTGCCCGCCAGGGGAGCCGATGGTCCAGATGGGGGGAAGGGGAAGAGTGGGCCGGTGTGCCTTGCTGGGCAGGTTGGGCCAGCTCCATGCGCACTACGGGAGTGTCCTCCAGTCACCGGCGGGGCCGTGCTTGCTGGCCAAACCAAAAATTTTGGCGAGGTTTAGGTTTAGGCCTCTGTGAGTTAAGTGGCCCGCTGGGGGGCCTGGAAAGGCGTGGCTGAGGCCGGGGGGCAAAGGACGCCGCCTGCTTGCGTTCCTCGAGCGAGAGAGACATAGCCGAGGTGGAGTGCTCGCCAAAGAGCGAGTGATCCTGGCCTGGCCCGGGACACATCGTAGGGATGCCCTGAGTGCCGGGGAGAGTGAGGAGCGTGCAAGCACCGCGTCTCTAGCCACTAGCAGACAATTAAAATGGCTTGTTGCTGCGCTGTCCGCCGCAGCCGCCAAGTGATGCGATATCCTGTTAACTAGGTCGCATAAAGGGGTCGCTGAATAAGCGAGGTTCGTCCTGGTGTGGTTCGGAGTTTGTATCCGAAGGCACTGGGACGGCGCCGTCATCCCCAGGCCAGAGTACCTCCGCCCTCTGCAAGAGCATGCTAAGGTAGGCATGCCCTGCAGTGGTGTGTAAGATGCCCATCCGGGCTACTCGGTCCCAGTCCTTTAGCGCTTAAAGGGGATGGTGGCCGAAGTAGGGGGGGCCCGGTTGGGTATCAGGCGACAATCTGATTGGGAGATGGCCCACTCCCTGGTAACCGGATTGTCGGCAAAGAGGGAGGCAACTGGGTGCTTCCTGTGGGTCCCAAGTAGGGCGCCGAAGGGGGCCGCATTGGGTGCCGGGGGCAGGTCTTGACCCGGCGTGGGGACGGCGTCTGCACCCCTGGCGCGTTTTGCCGGACTCTCCCACAGCGAAGTGAGAGTGACTGAGGTGCGACAATTCTGAGTCTGGAGTATTGGGCTGGGGGCAGCCCAACGATCTCAGGAAGGCCAAGATCGGCAGAGGGAGGGGCGTCCCTCGACACGAAGTCCGGTCGAAACCGTTCAATGGTGTGGATGTCATAAAGGGATGAGAAGAAGTCCTCATCGTAGTCGTCCTCAGGCTGTGGGGAGTCAAGTTCCTGGGAAGGGAGGTCTTCCTCAGGGGGCAACTGCGCGGGTGCGCGAGGGTCCCGCCCTGGTAGGGTGGTGGCGGGGGAGGGGGGATGGCGGGACCCTCGTGGCTCTATGCTCGGCAGACGGGCTGGGGTGGGAGAGCCCGGACTGCCGATCGGACAGCGCCCGAGGTGGGAGACCCAGGTCGACCCAAGTCTGCGAGGTTGGGTGCCACAATCGACCAAATTGTTGTTCAGGTTGGGTGTGTGTATTGAGCCACTGGTCCCTCTCGGGGGCATAGAGCCACTGGTCCCCGGGGAGATAAGCGGGCTGTGGCGGCCCAGAGTACTGTGCAGGGACTCGCCGGGGACCGGGGTAACCTTGGGCAGCAGGGGGGGAATAGTAATCGACCCTGGTATGTGGTTTCCCCCCGGGAGCGTGCCGGGTCCCAGTGGAATGGGAGGTTTACCCGTGTGGTCCCGCTGGTAGATCCTCCCCCCGGAGGAACGGGACCGAGGACGTTGCCCAAATGGGGGCCGAGTAGGTCGGACCCCGAACGTCCTGAACCCCTAGGGGAACCTGCGACGGGCGAGCGGGGTTGGTCGGCCGTCTTGTGTATGTTCACAACCGGTGGATGCACTCGGTGTTCCCATACGCCCAGAGTTATGGACATGTGCATGGTCGTGCCAAGACGTGGCCATAAAACTGCGTCCGGAGATAACTGGACGCTCCTCGTGCAGGGGTGTTGGCTGCACCTGTGCACGGTGGGGGAGAGCGTCGTGAGACGGCGAGTCCGGATGGGGGGAAGAAGTGGACCCGCGCGTCCCATAAGTGCGAGTGACGGGTGGGGGTTCCAGCCCAAGGCCGTCACCCGTGCCTGTCCGCGGCCCGGCAAAGGTCCCCGGGGGCCGGGGGTCGCGTGACTCGGCATAGTAAGTGGATGTCTGACTATGCGCAGGAAAGCTAGAAGGCAGGGTGGCTGGGGGAGAAGCGGAATCCCGCTCGGATTTCTTGGCTAGACGGGGTCCCTTAAGGGGGGCCTTGCCCTTAGATTTCCTGGGCAGGTTGAACGAAAGGCACTTAGAAATCGCAGCCGGTTGCCTTCTAGCTTTCGAACGCAACGGTCGTGCGTCCGTCGGTCGGGTAGAGGAGGGAGACTCCCGCGTCCCCTCCGCGGGAGGGACGTCTCCGTCTACCGCGGCCGGCCGTTCTCCCAAGGAGAGGACGGTTCGCTCGGGGTTGGAACCAACTCGTGGGTCCTCCGGGAATGTGAGCGAACTCTGAACGTCAGAGTTATTGCTCGACCCAGCCGAGTCCTTCACCATATTGGGCGATGGCGCCGAGCGAAACCGGAGCACACGATCGTAAACGGGAGACACGACGGTCGATCGAGGAGGATAACCAAGTCGACCGATCGATCGTGCGCACACAATAAAATAAAAATGTAAACAACGCACACAATGGAATATACAGGTAAACAAGTCCGTAGGGACACAAAGCGCAGCAGAAATGAGCGAAACAGTGCGTGAGAAGCGACCGTGGCGTGGGCCCAAAGTGCTGAGTAACGCCACGTGTAAATACAATGACGCCGGTCGATCGCGATCGTTAAGGACACGAAGGCGAGCGAGAATTGTGACAACTGAAAGAAAGGGGTGCAAACCAATTGAGGAAGCAAATTCAGGGCGAAAAAAACCGTAAAATACCGAGGGTTAGAAGTTGGTGCACAAGAGAGGGAGACCGGCGCAAAACAAGATGGCGACGAGACCGGCTCACGATCGTCGCGCGGGAGGTTGTGAAAACCGGAGCACACGATCGTAACACGACGGTCGATCGAGGAGGGTATACAGGTCGATCGACCGTGCGCACACAATAGCAATATAACACAATGGAAATATAAAAGTAAACAAGCTCGCACAGTGACAGAAACGCAGTAGCGATGAACGAAACCGTGCGTGGGCAACGACAGTGGCGTGAACCAAAAGTGCTGAGTAACGCCACGTGTAACAGCAATGCCGAAGGGCGATGCGATCGCCACGCACACGACGCCGATCGAAAAATGTGGCAATGAATGGGAGGGGTGTAAACAAATGTAGGAAGCAATTTCCGAACGACAAACCACGTGTAATTGCGTGGGCTAGAAAGCTGGTGCGACAAGGAATGGAGACTGGCAAAACAAGATGGCGACGAAACCGACCCGCGATCGTCGCAGATGAGATAGTGGAATCGTGATACAAATAACGGCGAGATTAGAAATCGAATTTAGGGGCAAAAGGCCGTAAAGGCGAGTGAGAATGCAAGGCCGATGGAAAAAGGGAGGCCGAGAAAACGCGAGGGACGTGGCGATGGAAAATGCCGATCAACCTTGAACCGGTTACGCAAATAGACAAGAACCGGGAGCACCACGATCGCGAGAAAATTTCAGCGAATAAGGTTAGAATGCTAGCCCATCCGATAACCTCACACGTCAAGATATAAGCGGAAGCCACAGATAAATGAGTACAGAGTGCAAACACAGCAATCTTTACACAAGGCAAAGTATAGGCGAGACAGAGCACAAGACTTATCTTGCTTGGGCGACAGGCCGAAGTAGAATGACGGACAGTACACGATCTTCGGCATCTTCCGTAATCGGAAGTAGGGTGGGCGTCACGTGACTATCTTATGCCTGCATTTGCCACAAAACTTCGGCCTGACAGAGCTGACTGACAGCCGTTTAATGCTATGGTCTGACATGGTATAGTATACGACGCCAAAACAGCAGCCTGGGCAAAATTTTAGTGAAGGAAAGGAAGATGAGACAGCAAAAAGGAAAAAACAATTCAGGCACGCCTATCCCATGAAGAAAAGCACCAGCAAATCTGATAAGTGGTTGTGAGGGAGGTGTTTGTGAAAAGGAGAGAGGAGAGAGATCCAACTCATCAGACACTTGAAGAACAACTAATGACCAAAGGCAGAAACAGTGGGGAAAGACCTCTTCTGATCTTCAGTGCTCAATTTCTAAATAAAAAGCTTAAAACTTCTTCTGCTTCAAGCCGTCTGATTCCTTTGAGAAATATGACTGTTCCATGACACATATTCACCGAGTCACCAATTCGTTGTTCCATACCATCCATCCCTTCTCAAAGCTGTCTGGTTTGGAATATCAATTCACTGAGCTGTCAGTCCCATTATTCCTGAATACAATTGTTAGCTGAGTACAACTGGTAACTATTCCTAAACATCCACCGACACGAATGTTTGGAAAGTTGCCAAGTGTATCCAGAGCTTCATGGTGCATATAATGTCTAACATTGCCTGAAGAATTTTTTGCAAGACACCTAATGCCAACTGAATAACCAGCTCAGGTACAGATCAACTAACACCGACATTATATGTGCATGAGCAGGAACACACACATACATACATGCACACACACTCCATACACAAAACACTTGCACTCATCTGGAGTGACTCAAACCGAAATACTCCTTTTGCAGAGAGCAATATCAGTCCTACTGCCCAGATTTTTGCATTATATCCTGAAAAAATTACACATACAATTACTACAGGCATTTTATTACAATTTGTCCATTTTCTCACTCAATTTATCGTACACCACATGCACAGGTATAATCTATACCCTAATCACCACACTATGTGCATCTCAGTTAGGATCCCCCCCCCCCCCCCCCCCCCCACTCCCCCTATGTATCTCAGGTTAGGGTCACCTCTATTGATATGTCATTTCACAGGGCAGTTTTTCACGGTATTTTTTTTATGTGATGACTAATACCATAAAAATGGCCATCTTCGAAAAATTGCTCACACTTCTTCCCTCTTCACAGGGCTTTTTCAGGACCAACAAAATGCACTTCCAAACACACTGTATGCATGACGTTTGCAAGATAAGTAATTCTGGCTGACTTTGGTGTTCTCCTCAAAGTATCAATAGTCAACTAGCAAAGTTCCAAGATATCTATCAGTATAATGGTGTTGTGATCACAATCTGTTGATCTCTGTTAACATTTGATTGTGGCAGCAATGTAACCAAAATCCTCACGCACACCAATACCACCACTATTACAAAAAGGTGGAGTTCTAGTTTTACATATACCAATGAGCACTTGACTTACGGACGTGTCAATCAACGACACTTAAATATCCATTCGAACAGCTGTCAATCAACTGTTCCTGAAAATACACAGAAAAAGTTGTTGCTCGACCGTTCCTGGACATCTGTTCACAAAGTTGTCAATCAACTGTTTCTCAATGCATGCTGACAAAATTGTTGCTAAACTCCATGAGTATTTATTCATAGAGTTGTCAATTAACTATTTCTTAACTCTCTTGACAAGCATGCACCCGCTAGCACCCGACCGGAAATCACACAGCCAAAAGGCTGAGCGCCTGCCAGCGCCCAGTAAAACACGTGGCAACAATGGGCGCTGCCATGTTTCTCGTAGAAAAGGAAGTCTCACGAGAACATGACTTTCTTTTTCCTTTTACAATCCACTTCCGTTTGCGACAAACCGCGACTCGATACATGCCGCAGTTCTTCAGTAATGATTATTTTAAGTGTTGTGGTCGAAGTGCTGTTTTTCGCCACGACTAACCTTCATTTCTGGCATTCTATCATGGGATTTTGTGATGAAGATGAGCTGATTTGTAGGATTTACGGCACAAGACCTAGCAAAAATGCAGGGTAATGAAGCTAAGAGTGACCTAGATTTTGACTGGATGACGTTATAGATATGATGAAGAACAATTCAAGTTCTGAAGAAGATTTTTTTTTCCCGCAAATAAATGGCTCATATGACATTCTTCAAACTTCTCATATAGCAACATATACATTCGTTGGAATTTTTTAAATCATTTTCATTTATTCCTTTCCTCTCTTTTAAATTAATTTCTAAATTGGATAGCCATGTTCAAATTGCAGAGTTAATTCTCTTGCTGTAGGTTTCCAGCATAAGTAAGCGCAGGTAAGCACATGCAGAAGAGGGTTAATGTTAATATGCATGAACAAATTTGTCAACTGTTCTTCAACACTGAAAGGCAAGATGGCTGCTCTAAGCAGAGTTAATGGACCGTTTTCAGGTAACAAAATTTTTGATTTTTCTCTACATTCTGAAGAGCCTTACAAACTAGATTGTTCTTTAAAAGCTGAGGTTTGTGTCCAGTACTCCTAAATCACCTTGACAGCTGAAAAATGTAGTACATATCGACATGCATACACACACGCACACGCACACACATGCACACACACATACACACACACACACACACATTCAGAATCCATAGAAAAGCAGACTGACCATGACACCAGCTTGACAAACGTATCAGACAGTGCAATGCCGGCCTTGGCATCAAAGATGCTGCTGTGTGAATTTCCAAGGAAGTCTGTGGAAACCAGGTCTTCCTCAGTGTATCCTAGAATGCCTTTCAATTTCCCCTCAGATGCTGCCTTGACTTCTGCCTTGATTTCATCATACTTGGCCTGAAAACAGCAATGAGACGATGACTAATAAAAGGGAACCACTCTTTCACAAAACCAGGGAAGCATAGAAATGGATAAAAACAATACAATTATCTGCACCTGCACTTCAGTGACAGGGAGGGAGCGGAAACAAAGGCAAATTTGAGGGAGGAGAGGAAAATTACCATCACATTTCGACCATAGGCAATTTCTGTGTTAATCCTGCAACAGCTAATTCAGACAGCTTTTCCTACAATAGCGAGGAAGTTTAAGAAATGTGGTGAATCACAATGCCTGACATTTACATTAACATATTTTTTTCATTCCAGGCATAAAATCTACACCTGCACAACTGTATTCCTTTCATTATGGATGTCAGCAGAACAGAAAAACTCAATACATACACTAGCCTGAAGAAATGAAGGGAGAGAATTAACCTCTTTGTATGCCACACTGGCATGAACTCTCTGACCACAAAAAGTAAAAAGTACACTCTGGTTTTTCAATGTTGGAGAAGCCCTGAACGGAATTTTGATTCAGAATGCACACAAAAAGAGCAGCAGCAGCTACAGGATGCTATGATCTGGTTGATTTCATGCCGGCATTTCTCATCAAATCAATGATACAGTACGAAGAAGCAAACCAAAGTGCTTTAAGTGAAATGTGCAGATTTCGACTGTGCCAATCCTATACATCCAGCATGGACAGACAGTAATGTTGAAGATTGGTGGACTATGCCTGCTCACTTCAACAGCAAGACATTTCCATAACCTTTACAAATTTCACAGAGCAACTGTCATCATTAAGTTCAGTTTTGTACATTCATATCAAATTCAACACATGCACAAATAAGCATTCTGAACACATTACAGGACATTGCTTGTGTAAACACTGTTTAGCCAGAATTGCCCTGCTGTTCATGAATATGAGAGGGTGATTCTACCCCCCTGTATGAAGAATGCCAGCCCATGTGGTGCACCTTGCATTTTTTATGCGAGAATATTCACTGCTACCCACTCTGAGTGCCCTGATGTAATGTTTTTCCATCCCTATAAATCAATTGAGAACACCTGCAAATTGGATTACATAAATACATACACTCAGTCTACCCATGAAACTTCTCATGTTGATGGATTCGTTGTGCAGTTAAAGGCATGGCTCTCCATAGTTATCATACTTTAACCACATGGCTCTCCATGGTTATTATACTAAAGAGGTCCTGGGACCCCCAACACAGCTGATCTGAAGACTCTCAGCTTAAAATGTGAAGGGCCCCTGACTCCCACCACGGCAACATCAAGTTGAACGCTTGTGATTGTCAAGTTTCTACTGCTTCTTAAATGAGTTCCCTTTGACACTCATTGAATCAGCATCCAGGATATTGCCACACACACAAATACACACATACATTCTCTTTCTCCCCCCCCCCCTCTCTCTCCCTCTCTCTCTCTCTCTCACTCACACACACACACACACACACACACACACACACACACACACACACAAATAGACAAAAAGTACACTATCATTTTCTCTCTCTCTCTCTCTCTCTCTCTCTCCCAAGATTTAAAAAATGTTTGTAATGTAACCGGAGCAAGAAATAAACTACATCAGTATTACCAAAATGATAATAAGCCAAAAGATTACTTGAAAGTGAAGATTTACCAGTAAAAAAGGGTCTGTCAGCGACATCCTTTGGATTTTACCACTTGCATTGTTGGTTAGTTTTTTAATGCCAAAAAACAACAAAGTTAACACAACACATTCTTACATCATACATAATTTATATCTAATATAAACGTTTTAAGTTCACTTACGTTATCACTTTCAGCTGTAATGGTATTCAGTGAAAAAAATTTTTTTTAATCAAAAAATGGTTAGACAAATTCTTCAATCGATTTACATGATCAAGATCCAACACCTCAAATCTTGGACCATGAATCAAACCCATCCTAGTCATCACCGATTTCCACCCAAAAAAATAACAGCAGACAAGCATTAAATTTCAATCTCAAATATCCATTCAAATGCAACATCTTGCCTTTTCCAGTCTCTCCAAATAAATGTTTGTGGGACAACAATTTCACACACTTCAATCGACACAGCTTCATTTTGAATTTTCTGTTGGCAACCGACGATTTTCAACACGACTAAATCGACTTTGCTGAGGTTGTTCTCCGACAATATTGGCAATAAATTTTCTGCATGAAAATCATCATAAAATACTCTTTTAACTTAGTCACAAATTATTTTTCCAAATAAATCAGTTCATTCTGTTAAAGTCACGCTGCTGTCTCTGCTCAAAACTTCTATGTCTGCCATTTGCAATCGTTAATTTTCCTAAGAAAAAAAAATCATCCAATCAATTAATTCTCACTTGAACTGAAGTAATTTCCTGCTGAAATGTTGCTGAATCATCACTGGTTCCAGTGATATGGTCCACAAAATCATGTTATGCATACTCAGTTTTGGATAGTAATATGTCAAGGCCTCATTATGGTCATAATTTGCCAAATGTCAGCTTGATAGCTTCTTTGATTTATAGATTTAAACCAATCACTTAAAGAGAAAAAAAAATACATCAACGCTATCTGTAGCAAAAAACAAAAAAAAAAAAAAAAAAAAACAGTAGTAATGATAGCACTTTATTCACTGATCACATCCATTCCATTTCATTCCTACCATTATTCTCAGTACAAAAATCACTGCATATAACTAACTACCATTTTGATCACCACCCATTAGGTTTGTTCGCTTTTATTCATTGATCATTTACATTCCTCGCTATAAAGCATCATCATCTACCTGCCATAATCACTATCATCACCATCACTACTATATCATACCATTAAACAATAATAATACAACAACAACAACAACAACAAAAAAACCCACCAAAGCCCGTTGTTTTACTGTCCTCCAACCCCTCTGCTTTCTCCACTTCTCTGTTAAGCCACTGATACTACAACTGCTGTCGTCCTATTATCATCAAAGGTAACAGTATTCCTCCTATCATTTAAATATTTTTCATCATAATCACTACTACTACTATTGTTATCATTATTATTAGTACTGTAGTCCTTATTATCTTAACTCCCATGATCCCCTTCCCAACGGCCTCGTTTTCATTCAGCAACCATTCTGCGCCGAATATGAGAAGGTAAGTGGTTGCCTGTTCATTTTCATTGTCCTAGATGTTGTGTGCTTTTGCCTGAAGAGCACCCAAGAGGTCGAAATGATCATGTTTTGTCCTGTAATGTTTGTGTGCGAAAATAAAATTGTTCCTTTTCAAAACAAATAAAAAATCAAATGACCGTATCATTTTCTACTGCAGACATCCAAAATGACTCTTGCCTGTTTTTTTACCGAGTCTCCTTTCAATGAGTTTTAAGCAACCCAATTTTAACCAGTGACACTGCTTTAGCATTAGCTCAAAACCAACCATTTTTTTTTTTTTTTCTGTAGATGGATGCTGATTGTCATTTGTTGTAATGCTACGTCCAGTTTCATTTGCAAATTCTTAACTGCTGGAATAGCGTGCGCACGCGCACACAAAATCTCTCTCTCTCTCTGTTTGTCAGTCTGTTGTCTCTCTCTCTCTTTCATTCCCTTTGTCTGTCTGTCTGTCTGTGTCCCTCTCTCCCTCTTTCTCTCAGTATCTCCCTCACACCCTCTCTCTCTCTCTCTCTCTCTCTCTCTCTCTCTCTCTCTCTCTCCCCCCTCCCCCCCTCCCCCCCCCCCTCTCTTTCCTTCCCTCCCACTCTCTCTCCCTCCATCCTCTCTCTCTCTCTCTCTCTGTGATGGTGTGGAAGACTTATGGGAAAAGATTTTCAACACAAGGAGAGGAAAAGAACGGACATGCACACACACACACACACACACACACACACACACACACACACACACACACATAAAGGGCAAATGAAAAGACAGAAACATTCAGACAGGCAGAAATGACTTACAGCCTTTTTCAGTCTAACTGTCAGATCCACCACAGACACGTCAGGAGTTGGTACACGGAAAGCCATACCAGTCAACTTCCTGTGGACACGTACCAACAGCTGCATTATTCCCCATTATTCCCAACATTCCTCTCTCTTAACTCTCCTCATACCACCAGTGGTAGCTACCGCCTATGGTGTTTCCTATACCCGAGAGCTGATACCTACCACCGAAAAGCAAATGCCACACACTAAGCTAACCTTAAAGTTGATGTCACTTTCCCTGGACAGCCTAGGGCATGAGCACTTGAACTAAACCTGGCTACTTCCTTTGTCTGCAATTTCAAGTGGCAAAACATCAACTCAGTAGACTTTTTTTTTCAGCAGTTTCCGTGGTGGCGAAACACTTCTAGCTGAACTCTTTGGCGACTTCGGAGTGATGACAAGTATTTTGAAGAATTTACACTGGAGGAATGTTTCGAGGCGACAAAGAGAAGAGTGCTGAAAGAAGACCATGTGGCTGGACTGATCAATTCTGATTCCAATTCAGGAAAAGAGTATGATGAAGTGATGAGCGACCTAAAAGTTTTATGTTTACCCAACAATTGCCACCATCTACAACAGCAACAACATTACCACCAAAAAGACACCATTATAATTATACTTGAAAGTAATGTCAGAACAATTTACATGCATTTCTGCATAATTTCACCAAATCTCATGGCCATTCCATGCCAAATCAACTAGAATTGTATTTTCTGGGGGGGCTGTAACGAAGGTGATAATATTCTGAGTCAGCAAAAAAAATACTTGGTTTCCATGTACAGAAACAATACTGAAAACTTGGCATGAGAAGAGTTAAGAACAAAACTTTCTCTTCTATCTTTTACTTCCACACATCCATAAGGGAAATAAATCTCTCTGTGTGTGTGTGTGTGTGTGTGTGTGTGTGTGTGTGTGTGTGTGCTCTTGTTGTTATTCTTGTTTGAGTGTATATATTTAAGTACATGCGTGCCTGTGTGCATGCATGTGCACAAGGACATGATGTTTGCATGCCTGTCTATACCCGTTGAGCTCAGGGATGACTTTGCCCACAGCCTTTGCAGCTCCTGTGGAGGAAGGGATGATGTTCTGACCAGCTCCTCGGCCTCCTCGCCAGTCCTGATCACACAGACATCATTCAGAAATGATCACAGGAAACAGACGAGGTGACACACAAGACAGGCAGGCAGACAGACAGACAAACACAGACAGAAAAACTGAAACAAAAACTGAAAGAGTGAGAGAGAGGATTGGCGAATGGGGGGGGGGGGGGGTGGGGGGGAGGGAGAAGGGAGAGAGAGATAGTGATCATATTGCTTATAGCCCAACCGACCGCAAAGGGCCATTATCAGGGCTGTCACTAAATTGAACTCACAAGTCATTGAAATAAAAAAGGAAAAAAAAAACTCACACACACAACCCTATAAAATACTCCTCAAAACACTGATACTTTGTTAAAAAATCTTTCTTCCATAAAATCTTAGATCACATAAAAATGTTGATCTCTTTCAGAAATCCAAAGACCACACCTGGTAGGAAATCTCTGAACAAGTTTTCATGGAATCTGCAAAAAAAAGTGTTTATGTCTCATATCATGCGTGTCCCAACACTCTTAAAAGAACATGCTTCACTGTGAACGGTATATGATGTAGAATGCACCATGGAGCTTCTTCACCTTTTAGAAGATAAGAACAGGTGTAAACGGAGTGACCCGTGTTCAAACAGCACAACACTGTTTTTTTCTTTATGGCCATCCCTGGAACATGGCAAGAACTCTTTCAGGTTTGGACAGATTTGGAAGAGTTTGTTATCCACCTGCAAGTTCCATTCCTCTTGCCAGGCTTTGACATGAGCCTCAGCTTTTGTTTCTGATTAGTGTGAGGACAGACTATCCGCTCAACTCTTTTCTTTGTGGCACTCTTGGCAAGCTGATCAACCATCTTATTACCACGAATGTCCACATGGCTGGAGACCAAAGCAAGAACTACGTTGCACAGTTTCAATAATTTCAGTACTGAAGGTGCCTCAGGTTACCGCTGGCAATGGCCTCAAATGCTGACAGGAGTCTGACAAAAAGAAGAAATCTTTATGTTGTAATTTTGAGACCATTTTAAGAGCCAGGACTAAGGCTGTCAACTCGGCAGTGTTGATGGAGCTGTCAAGGGGAATGTGTTTCAGGCATCTCTGAGGACCTGTTGCACAAAACACAGCAGAGGCAACCCCCTCCTCAGATTTGGAGCTGTCAGTAAAAATTCTTCTGAAGGATATAAACTTTGAACACACAGTTCATCAAAAAACGGATTTTTATGCAAGGAGCTGGTGGTATCTTTACAATACAACACTAAATCAAACTTGATCACTGGAGTGAAGAAAGTTCATGGTGGGCCATCAGGAAATTTGGACAAATCACACACACCTCCAAGGTCTATATCTGTACTGATTAAATAGAGAAGAATACTAATCCATAAAGGTGGAATGGAACTGGAATGGTCATTGAAATTCTCTCTACTTAATTACGGTCAAAAACACAGTCACAAGCAGGGTTTGGGAATCAGTCAAAAAAGCAGGTTTGGGATCAGAAAAGAGATTCAGAGAAGTTCCAGCCGAGAGGAAGGGTTCCCCTGCCTCAACATACAGGCTATAAACAGGGGTTGTGGGAAATGCAGCTATCTAATGTCGAAGCCCTTGATGGTGGAAGGGATCAAGAGTTTTCAGGTAGGAAGGTCTCTCAGAGCCACAGACTACACACCCATAGTCCAGTTTGGAGTGGATCAGAGCCCCGTGAAGATGGAGAAGAGTTTTCTAATCAGCGCCCCAATCCCTCCTGTGTGCAACAACTCTAATAATCTTTAGTGCTTTCTGTAATGCAGTTTTTAAGTGTTGGATATGGCTTTTTAAACTTCAGTCTTTGATCAAATATAACAACCAGAAATTTTGCTTCCTTCACAGCTGGTATGGTGGATTTGTCCAGACGAATTCCAGGACTGGCAAGAACTGAAGAAAATTGTGAAAATGGATACACTATCTTTTGGTGCTTGAAAAGGTAAACCTGTTCTCCTCCACCCGCTGTCAGATCTTATCCACACAAAGTTGGAGTCGATGCTGTACGCTGGCCTAAGAGGCTCTAACTGAGTACAGTTCGAAGTCATCAAGAAACACAGAGGACTCGGAACCCCGATTTACTAAGCGACAATCACGCTAACTTTAATACTGAACAGAGCAAGAGAAAGGAATGCTCCCTTTGGGTACACCCAACTTCTGCTCATGGATGTCCAATGGTGGTGCCAATACAAACTTGGAACTGCTGATCAGCCAGAAAGTGTTGACTAAATAAAGGCAGATGACCACACAAACCAAGTTTAAGAAGATCCCAAATAATTCTATATTTCAAAGTGGTGTAGAGCAGGATCCTAGAATGGCAACATCAAAGGTGGCACCCTCTGGAGGGAGAGATTTCTCATCCAGATCCACAACTAAGCTATTATTGTCATCGGTAGGGGGCTTACTAGGTGGCATCCTGCATATGTTGGATCAGAACAGGCATCACTGAAACACCACCAAGTGCAGCAGCGCAGTGTCTCCTTCGGTGGGTTGCCTCTTGATGACTTGACACTGACTGCTCCCTATGGATTGCCAGCGCTGGGGTTGCAACAGGCCAGGTCGGGCTGTGGCTGTGGACAGGGTGTTAGAATGAGCGGCGTGGGTGCACTGCCACACTGAGGTGGCATGTATGACAGGAGAACACACACACACACACACACACACACACACACACACACCCTAACTAGCCTTTCATTCAAGTACTGATGCCCCCTCCTCCCCCCGTCAGCACAGCTTAAGGAATCATTGGACCACACAAGCCCTCCAACCTCTGCAAGGCTGCAACCTCCAGAGGGACCATTCCTGAAGAAACCTAGGGTAGTGATGTACACAGTGATGTGGTGTTATCTTTAATTTTCTTTCTGTATGTTCAAACTGTAAAAAAAATTGCATTGTATCGCTGCCTGGAAAAACTGCAGGAAGTCTGAAAATCAAACTTTACATGTGACCAAAAAAAAAAAAAATGATTATCCCCACAAGATATATACTGCGAGCTGAGTTACCGTACAAGCATTGTGATTACAGCATGTTTATTTTTAGGATAATGTGATTGGAACTGGCTATGTTATGCCCCTTGGCCCGCTCTTTTAGTACACCAAAAATCTCAAAAATGAAAAAAAAAAACCTCAGTTACAGCAGCTGTATTTCCAGGCAGCAGTGTATTTGATAGAACTGAAAATTTATGAAAAAAAATTCTGAAAACAGAAATACTAAGTCTTCACATCCTCTGTATGCTGTATTTAATAAATCATCAGTGTCTTCATGATGTGTATCACTCATATAATACAGAACATTCAATCACCTCAATGGGAGAACAAAAAAAAAAAAAACCACCAAAAGAAACACAAAAAATCCCTCAGGTTCTTTGCTGCTACTTGGATCCAAATCTCAATCCAACGCTCAATGTTGTTTTCAGGCATGTCAGTCAAAAATCATCTGTGGCACTTACTTCACTGCTTGTGTCGTAAACCACTCTTACCTGAGCCTTGCTGCAAAATAATTTCTGCTATCAAAGCATGGCTGACCTGACATCATGCTGTCAAGTTCACAACAAAGAACACAGGTTCCATGCTTGAAGCTAACCATGCGCTGGCTACTCTCTCTTTAAATTTACCAATGAAACCAACCATTCCTGGTTTGCTGCAGGGTTTCATTACGTCAAGGAGGATCTGAACCTGTACTCTGACAGCACCGGTTCAGCATTCTCTGGGAACTCTGTGTCGCATTTATTCTTAGGAGACCGTTACCTACATTATCACATGCCCTGTCTGACCTACCATCCACCTTGTACATTGTCACAATGTTCTACCAAGCGGCAATACAGCAGCGGAGAGGATCCTTTCGTTTGTGTTGGGGAAAAGTTAAAGAGTGTGGATTAAACCTTACAGATGGTGGATGTGCCAAATCATGACAGGTTTCTATTCAACAGCAAACTGATGTTCTGAAGAGATCAACTTCTTAGTCACTGGCAGCGCTATCCTGTGTCTGCTTTTCCAAAAATTACAAAAATGTCAATTTCGTAAACCATGCTGTCAAAATTTTTTAAGACCTGCCAACCATCAAGCTACGATAAGGCGTCATCAGACAAAATGAAACACCCTAAATACTAGACCTCTCACCTTGGAAGACGGACCGTCTACGGTCTTCTGAGTGGCTGTGAGAGCATGGACAGTGGTCATGAGGCCCTCTTCAATGCCGAACTTGTCGTTGATGACCTTGGCTAGAGGGGCCAGGCAGTTGGTGGTGCAGGAAGCATTGCTGACAACAGTCATGTCTTTTTTGTACGATCCCTCGTTCACCCCCATTACAAACATGGGGGCATCGGCTGACGGGGCAGAAATCACCACTTTCTGAGCTCCACCTTTAAAGTGAGCCTGTAAACATACAGGACCACTGGCAATTTATCCAACGTGCCTGTTAAGGTCAGGAGACAGCTCAGTCTAAGCTGTCCTACACATGTAAGATCCTAAAGACCTTAAGAAAGTGAATGAACAGCAGCGCAACGTCTTCTCTGGAGCGCTGCCAGCAGAAACCAAGATATGGTAACTCACTTTGAATGGTTCATGATGGGACTGTGACAGAGTCAATTCTAGGTATGACTGTGCGGGGGACATGGAATGAGCCATATCAGGTCCAGCATTACTCCACTGGAGGGCACAACCGATGACGCACCAGACAACAAAAACAAAACTAAATAGAAGTTATGTAGAGGAAGAGCATAACGCATCATGATGAGGGAGAACAAGGACGACCACATTTGGATGACAAGGACAAAGCTCTCTAAAACCTCTGCACACAAAGGATTTTACAGATTATTTCTATGAAACATTTTCTTATAATTAAAACAACAGTACTCTTCTCTTTCAGTCTTTTAAGTATTTTCATCTGCCGCGTGTCTACAAACAGATGTGTTCTGAATACTTTCTGTTCAATATCTAATTTAAATATCCTCACCGTATTTTCTTACCATAATCTAAAAATGTAAATCTGCTGAACACATTCTGTGTTCACCATCTGGAATTGAAATGCTCTCAGTACATTTTCTGTGAACTACCCGGAAATGGAAACACAGATACGTATTTTCTAAATCATCAGAATATTCCAATATTCTCAACATTTTCTGACCAGTATCTGGAAATGAGGATATTCTCAATACTTATCTGTAAATTTTCTAAAAACAGAGGTATTCCAATATATTTTCTGATACCTGTCAACAAATGACAATGTCCTCAACACATTTCATGTTAACATTATACAAATGTAAATATCTTCAATATATTTTCTGTTACTATATGGGAGTGGAAATGTTCTGCACAGAGTATCTGTTAATTACCTAAAATGGAAATGTTCCTTATACGTCTTCTGTCACAAACCTACAAATGAAAACATTCTTTCTGCTTGAAAATGAAAATTAGCTTTTTGGAAAAGGTAATGTCCTGAATTTTTTTTTTTTTTTTTGCTGCACCTGGGATGTCCTCTTCACATCTTTTTTCAAATTCATCTGCAAATGAACAATCTGTTGACTATCAGGAAATCTCAGCACACTTTCCGTTTTGCATTTACAAATGAAAATGTTCTTAACAAAGTTTCTGTCATGAACTTGCTAACAGAAATGTTCCCTATACATTTTCTGTTAACCATCTGGAAATTTCTCAATACTTTTTTCAGCTATTCAAAAACAAAAAATACCTTCAACACATTTTCCATAAATCATCAGAAAATGGAAATGTTCTTAACACATTTGTTGCTAAACGTTTGGACATGGAATTTGGAAATGCTCCAAGTATATATCTCTTCATTACCTGGAAACTGAAATGTCCATATACTTTCTGAAAATTATCTGCAAACAGAAATTTCCTCAACATACTTTCTGTGAACTATCAGGAGGTGGAAATAGGAAACGCAAGCTCCTTACTTCATGTGGTAATTTTCTCCAAACGGAGATGTCTTCAACACAATTTTCTTTTGATCTATCTGGACATAACCTGTTCTCAGCACATGACATGTAATATAAATACAGATGTGAAAACCTGGACTTGAACAGACAACTCTGCTGGAAGGTAAGCGGAGAAATTTCTTATCAAAAACACAAATATCTAACTCATCTGACTTGACATTCAGATGTAGCTGTTTCATCATAGACTAAATATTACTCCTCCCTCTCCTCTTTTTTCTGCTTACCTCCCTGCCTTCCAAATTTTTTTTTTTTTAAAGAGCAGTGCTTGAAAATCAAGAGAAAACTACAAATAACCAGTGAAGGCCACAACATGGTTGTTTCTCACGGTCCCCCCCCCCCCCCCCCCTCTCTCTCTCTCTCTCTCTTTCTCCCACCAAGAGTAAATTCAACAATATTCAACAAAACTGAAAGTGTCTCCACACAGAATTTAGAGTGCACAAAAAGACCAAAGAATAAACACGAAGCAAGAGACACAAGTGGACCATTGTGCATGGCACTTCCCCCCTTAAGGCTGAAATGTCTGGGGCGTCAACAATAAGAATACAAGAATCATGTCAAACATGTATAGCATACATTCTCTCACATCAGCATCATGCAAACATAACATGATTCCACTGGAAGAAATTTATCTATCTGTGTTGTTCCAAGAAATTTAGGGGAAAAGGAAAAAAATCTGTCACACACTAAAGGTTAAATAAGCCTATGCCTGGTCTTCACAAACAAGTTTACTAAATTCAGGTTAAGTATTAACAATGTAATAAATCTTAACCAGAATTTTTTTTTTAATCACACAAACTACAACAGTTAGCAATTCAAAACAGCAATAAGTACATACGTTTGCTTTTCTGTGGTGGGTGAATACTCCAGTGGACTCAACAACATACTGGACTCCATGTTTGCTCCAGGGGATGTTCACAGGATCTCGTCTGCACAAGCACATCCACGTCCACATGAACAAGTTAAATAAAACAAATGATCAGATAAATCAAACAAACAGTCAGAGTGTGTGAACGTGCACATCATATCGAAGTGAGAGATAGTCATGTAAAGAGACGACAGACAGAGATAGGCAGACAGAGAGAGAGACTGAGAGATAGTCATGTAAACAGACAGACAGACACAGGCAGACAGAGAGAGAGATGGAAAGACAGAGATAAGGAAAAGATGGACTGACAGAGAGACAAGTCAGAGATGCACAGATGGAGAGACAGAGACAGAAAGAAAGAGATGAGAAGGAGAAAGGGAGGGAGATTCCAATTCAGATGTTTTATTCAATGAAGGCTTCATTCCCATTATTTCCACATCCCTTCCCATCCCATAAATAAACAACAGTATCACAGTTCCTTTCCACAATTTCTTATAACGCAAACATCATTAGACAATTGTTTCTTTTGACTTAACAAATTCATGAGCTCAAACAAATTCATGAGCTCAAGTGTAAACCACAATGTTATTATTTGGTGGCCTTTTTGTTTTTCATTCAAAAACAGAGTTTAATTGTGGCATCCCCTGAGAGTCATTTCAAATGGCCATCACCAGAAGGGCAATGTAAAGTACAATGAATTTCATCTTCAACTCCTTTCATGTTGTCCGAAGCCTATCCTACCTTGAGGGGGCCATATCAGAACTGTCACTTCATCAAAGTCAAATCCTTAATCAATTGTAAAATAAACAAACAAACAGAAACTGAGGGGTTTTTTTAAAGCAAAAACTACTAAGAAAAAAAATCTTCCTTCAGTAAAGTCTTGGAACATTTTTTTTTAAATTGTCCTGTAATTCCTATATCAACTTTTTTGGGGTGAAGCTCTATCAATAATATTTCTAATTCGTTCAGATTTCCACCTGCAGTCGCCTCACGTTGCAACCAGATTTTTAAAATAGCTATCTCTTTCAGGAACTCAAAATATCACGTCTTGCGGCACATCACTGAAGTCTGGTATAAAGTGTTCACGAATGACATCAACAGTCAGAGTATGGTAGTTTCGGCAGTGTTGGGGATTTTCTTTCTTAGGAAGGGTGACATCAAAAAAGTAACCCAGTCCAAAGCATGAAATTGCAGGCTGACAAAAATTTGGCAGACTGCAATGAAATACTGAAAAAGGTGAGATCACTCAGTTCAAACTGACATCTTTCATTGAAATTTAAATGACTGGTCTGCAGTTATTTTGGCAATGAATGACAATCACATATTTTTTACTTCATGTGTGTGCGTATGTATGTGTGTGTGTGTGTGTGTGTGTGTGTGTGTGTGTGTGTGTGTGTGTGTGTGTGTGTGTGTGTGTGTGTGTGTGAGCGAGTGAGTGTGAGCGAGTGTGTGTGTGCGAGCGTGTGTGTGTGTGTGTGTGTGTGTGTGTGTGTGTGTGTGTGTGTGTGTACACGCTTGTCAGTCTAAACATGCCAGCAACAGCTGCCTCTCCCACCATGCTTGATGGAGAAATCACAAGCGCAAAATTCACAAATTGCATGCTATTTGCCCTTCTTCCCTGGCTTGATCAACAGGTAAGGGTAATGTTGCTTATAGCCCAGCTGACCACAAAGGGCTCAACTGATCATTTGTCAACTCACAAGTCATCACAAAACAAAAAAAAAACAACAACACAAAAAAAAACACCTCATTCATTCACACAACCCTTTAAAATACACCTAAAGGCACACCAGAAATTTTGTTTAAAGTCTTTCTTCTGTAAAATCTTAGATCAGATGAAAAATGTTGATCTCTTTCAGAATTTCAAAGTTCACATCTGGTGAGACATCTCTGAACAAGATTTTCATGGAAGTCTGCTGTAAAATACTTATGTCTCACATTATCCGAGTCCCAATACTATAAGAGAATATGTTTTACTCTGAATGGTACATGATAATCAGACATGGAATACACCAGGGCACAGCCGTCTGGCCAAGATGAAAATCGCCCTCTTTAGTGAACAGCCCAAACACAGTGCTGATAACCCCACACTGTGACCTTCAACGCTGTGCAGCGGAAGCACGGATCATGGGAAAAGTGCTCTGGTGGTTGCAGAGAATGCGTACTGCATGATTCTTTTGCTGATGTTTACTCTGGTGTTTGATGCTTTTTGTGCTATGCACATACAATCTGTGGATATAATTTTTTTAACTCTCCTGTGTGATTCGTGCAAGTGTTCCCCTTCATTGTGCCATTTTATATCATGTGTACTTGCGGCGTTTGTGTTAATCCTTCAGTTTTATACAGTGGGTACTTTGCGTTCTCATCAGCTGGCCGGTCAGTGGACAGCCCAGTGCAGCAGTGAGAGTGCCACGTCTTAGCGTGGGAACCGTGGTGCCGAGACAGATCATTTTTGTGTGTTTTTTTTCTACTTTCTGTGCTTTATACATCTACCAAGTGCTCTCTCTCTCTCTCTCCTATACAGAGTGAGCATACAGTGAGCTGTAATACCAGTGGCATTTTTTTTTCTCTCTCTCTCTCTCTTTCTCTCTCTCTCTCTCTCATACTGATGCTACAAAATGGTGTGACCCAGTCGTTGAGTAGGCTTACCATGAAGATGAAAGCGTGACGATTTGCACTGGCGTTTGTTGATATATGTGACATCAGTTTCAAATGGATTATATTCAGTGATTCAAACGGGGGCAATACAAGGTCTAGTAGGAAGCACTTCATTGTTTATGACCGACATCTGCATGTCTACCATGCTAAAATCTTGGTTTACTAAAAGCATGGTATTGCTGTGATAGTATTGGCATGCTTCAAAAAGCACATTGAGCATACAGATAAACATGCAAACCATGCCTAGGCGTACTCGGAAAAGTGCCAACGTGTTCCCAGTGAAGCTGACCAGTGCCTACAGTGACGGTTTTGGGGGCCCTCTATCAGCTGTCAGGTAGGCATACCCAAATAATTCTCTGTCAGCTTTAAATGAAAGATATGCATGTCCAATATGTTTGACTTTGAGCGTGATTGAAATCAAGACGCATGCTCTCCACTGAGTTGAACTTTCATTTCACTTTGCGTGTGTACATCAGTCTGTTTCAATTGTTTTTTTGTTGGCAGCTCTTTGTGCTGTTTGCCAGCAATGTGTCATGAAAGAGAACCCATTCATGTTTGGTATTGTTCTATCAGTCAAAGACCCCACAATCCAGTGACATCAGTCACTCACACTTCGTTCCCTTCTGGCACAAAATGTTAATGAAGAACCAAAAAGCGCCCTCTTTCCAACACGCTATCAGCCAGATGGCAAGTATCACATTACGAGTAGGGAGAAAAGCTTGTTGAAGGTTAGTGCGAGGCAGGTGGCAACTATGTGTTGCTGTGTTCTGTTTAATCAAACTGCTGCCACTTCCACCACTTCCCCTCACCTCTCCTCTGCGAACGGTAGGAGATCAGGGGTGATTTCCCTTCTCTTCTAACTAAATACTACTCTGCAGACAAGTATTAGGGAGCTTCTTCACCTCTTCAAAAGATAAGAACAGGCGTAAAAGGAGTGGTCTGTATGCAAACAGCACAAGTATGTTTCTTCTTTAGGGCCACCTCAGGAACATGGAAAAACTCTTTCAGGTTTGGACAGATTTTGAACAGTTTGTTATCCATCTGTGAGTTCCATTCATCTAGCCAGAGATCTCTGATGTAAGCCTGGGCTTTAAGTTTCAGATCAGTGTGAGAATAGACAATCTGCTCAACTCTTTCTTTGTGACACTCTTAGCAAGTTGATCATCAACCAACTCATTGCCTTGAATGCCCACATAGCTGGGTACCCAAGCAAAAACTATGCTGTATCTATCTAAAACAAAAATAAAAAAAAAAAAAAAAATAGAAAGAACCAGCTGCTTTTACTCACTCAGCATAGACGGCAATCTCCTTGCCATTGACAATCAACTTGCCATCCTTGAAGCTCACATCGCCTTTAAACTGGCCATGTGTGGAGTCATACTTGAACATGTACGCCTGAACACAGGAAACAATATCAGATTACTCTCTCACACACACACACACACACACACACACACACACACACACACACACACACACACACACACATGCCAGTAATAAACATCAAGGACCTTTTAAATCAGTGAGCTTCATTTTGGTAACAAGAAACCACAAGCTCTCTGAAACTAAGATAAGCACATGATCGTATGGCAGACATAAGTTTAACAACAAGGTATTTATGCACTGACTTGGAACTTCGCTTTCAAATCAAACCATCAAGTTAAACGTTTCGCCATCTGTAATTCTTTCATCCACTCAAATGTTGTTACTACTACTGCCCATGAACATAATGGCGATGAGTCAAGGTTCAACTTCCTTTACTCTTACTACATACTGAGACAACTTGTAACTTCTGTGGAATACTTTTTTCCCTAGCAAAAATGAACTTCAACCCAAGGGAAATTATACTGGCATTAGCTTGACCACGTCACTATGCAGTTATTTTTCCCACAGCCTAAAACCAGAATAGTTTTCTCTCGGCTAATGCTCTTTCAGAGGAACCTCTATCCCCAAATAAGATGGAGGTGGCATCCTCCATTTGAATGATGGTAAACCTTGCATAAGTAAGATTACCTGACAGAGAACCTGTGAATAAATGGCTAAAGGAGCATTACTCTGATGGGGGAAAAATCTAAATACTTGACAGTGCATTTCCTGATGGACAGTACAAGCTACAGTGAGCACAAAGACTTTTCAGTCTTCTTTACTTTTAGAATTTAAAGACAATTTAATTTTCAAAGACAGAAACTTACATGCAACACTCAAGCAACATCTGTATGGAGTCCCGTAGATCCCCAATAATTCTGACCCATCGGACAGTATTCCCATGCTAACGATCTCTCTGTCATATTTCAACAGACCCATTATCGAACGCATCATGTCACTTATCACAAGGCAAAATTGGGTAATGACTGCTTCTCAGCTTTTCCAAGTCTGGCCATAAAGGCAGTCATAAAGAAAAACATAGCAGTCACAAAAGATTCAAAGACATAGTCAAAGAGCATGAAAGCAAAAAAAAAAAAAGGAAATTTCAACAGGACTTCCTTCTCTGACGAGATTACAATTCATGTTGGCAAACCAAAGTCTTACCATATAGTCCGATGCAATAAAAGGATCGTTGACGGCAGTAACTTCGACATTCTTTTCCAAAGCAGCTCTCAACACAAGACGCCCAATTCGGCCAAACCTGCAACAACATTGAATGACACAGTTTGGTCAAAACACATGTGCCTGTGGAGTCCACAACCTCCACCAGAAAAAGTCTCCAGGCCACAGCCATGGAAATTGAACAAAGAGTTTGACATGGAATAGTTTACAGCCAAATATTACATTTATTCATTAAACCGAATGCAGACTGATAAAAACAATGACATGCACGCATGCGTGCTCTCACACACACATCCCCTCTCTCTCTCTCTGCGTTCTGCGTGTATGTGCACACATGCATATATCCACACACATCCAAACTAATACATTCCTCTCTCTCTCTCTCTCTCTCTCTCTCTCTCTCTCTCTCTCTCTCTCTCTCTCTCTCTCTCACTCACTCACTCACTCACTCACTCACTCACTCACTCACTCACTCACTCACTCTCTCTCTCTCTCTCTCTCTCTCTCTCTCTCTCTCTCTCACTCACTCACTCACACACACTCACACACACACACACACACACACACACACACACACACACACACACACACACACACACACAAATTGTCTAATATCACGAATCGTGGATAGACGTTATAACATATTCACATTGCACCATAAAACATACTAAGCCCTGCTAAACAGAATACATGTACTGTCTTTTGCACATTTCATAAGCATATCTGGCAGGCCTTTTGCAGGATCCTGACTATGCAGAACTGCTTTGAACATTTCCTTTAGACACTTCCTGCAAAAAGGTCCCAGCTGGTTTTTTGAAAACTGAGATGTTCCAAGTATGCTACAGCTTTCTGTACCTTTGCATTTCAAGACAGCTGGAAAATGGTCACTTCGCCCCTGACCATGCCCAGCTTCCAGGAACAGACAGCAGAGCACAAAGGTAACCTTGGCTAGCCAGGGAACTACCTCTCTTGACCTAGTTCCATACGGGGTCTTCCAACTGACACCCCACGGACCCAGTGTGTTCCTTCAGTCAAATAGAGGTCCAAACCAAAGAGATGAGTTGAGAGCACCTGCCCTTCACAGCACCAGGACCTCATTCCCCTCCATCACAGGTTGCAATGCACAGCAAATGCAGCATGTCTAAAGAAGACAGCAGAGTGTGTCCAAAAAAAAAAAAAGCACTTGAAGGGGAAGAGAGGGGAAAAAATGCATTGAGAAAGGCAGCAGACAGTGCAGGAGAAAGGCAGTTACACTCTGACATGGGAGACCCGACTCACATCTTATTATGCCCTAGGCTAGTCAGCAACTTGACTATACAGGCCGCGAAGCATTTAGGAAAACTAGCCTTCCAGAAGAACGGGAGAGGGATGCACCGCTTCTCATTCATTCATCCTGACAAAAAATGACATGGACCAGGAGGAAGGGGGATGATGACGAATACGAATGGATATGAACAGATGGGGAAAGGGAAGAAGGGAACTGTTAAAAGAAGAATGGGAGGCTGGGTTTGACCAACCATCCACAACAGGTGGAGAAAACTAAAGAACTGTACAGACTATCTCTCAGGACAAACGAAATAAACTATAGACTATCTTCTTCAGGACAAACCAAATTCAATCACACCCTTCTGCCCACTTCTTTGTTTCTTACCCGTTGATTCCAACTTTTGGAGCCATGGTTCCTGAAATACAGAATACAGAAAAAAATGGTGAAAAAGAAAGAATTATGTTACACAAGACCAGTACAGAAGGCAAACATTCACATTACATGCATCAGTAAACACAGGTGAATGGTCAGGTGTGGATCAAGCGTTTGTCTGAAGTTCAAATCATAGATTGTTGTTTTTAATCATGTTCATGTGGTGGTTGCATATCTTGCATTCTAACGTTCATAATGCTCTTCAGAACAATTTCTCATCTGTTCAAAAAGTTAGATGTGCATTTTAACACACATACACACACATGCGCGAGCACACACACACACACACACACACACACACACACACACACACACACACACACACAATTTTACACTCACAACAACAAAATATACACAGTAATTCTTGCATGACTAAAAAAAAACGAATCTGAGTTTTGTTGTTTTACAATATCCAAAATGCCCTATAACCAGACACACATAAAAAAAAAAAACATACGTAATAGAAGAAAAAGATAAACACAGAAATAAAATTCAGCTTAATTATGTATGCAACATCATACCTTTTCTCATGTATGCGTGTGCATGCAAAGTAACGGAGAGGGAGGTTAAGATGGTGATGTTATTTTCAACTTTATTAAGCACAATCCCCTGTCCTGACCCATCTTGTCTTTCAGTTATCTGTAAAAACACTGAAGTCAGTCATGACCTTCAATGTCTATACCTGCCTGACATAAAAACTCTCAGGCTACATCGTTAATTCTGTTGTTCTAAAAATAACTCAGCTACTAAAGGCAAGTACACTTGTGTATGCTTTCACTTCCAGTACTTTTTTTCCCCAGTGGAGCTTCGATGAAATGTCTTATCAACAAACAGAAAACCAACCACAGCAAAAAATTTGCTGCAGTTCAGCTTGTTTCAGTTGTAGATAATATTAAACACCTAAACTTCAATTTGCACTATTATCTTTCATTCTCATACACTGTGGACCTATTGAATATCACAATCTGTCAAACAGTAATGGCCCCTTAACATCTCAGTTTATACAGATTGTGGTCACTTTGGTAGCCCTGGCTCTGCTTAGTCATCAATCAATAACCCACCACTCATAAAGCAGTTCAGACTGCCCAGTCTGTCTCCAGTGGCTTCAGTCTTCAGTGTATGATGATCAAGAAGTAGGGAGTCAACTTCAGTGTTCCACTAATTCTGGATTCTTAAAAAGCACTGGCCAATGACCACATTAACATGTTATATATCATCAACAGCACTACCATAGACACAGCAAAATACATCAACAATTATACAAAATTTGATTTCCTTCTCTTTCATTTTCTTTTTCCCCCTTTTTTTTTCATTCTTTTACAAACACTCCTCCATTAAAAAAAATTGTCTAAACCCTCTAAGATGCTCAATTTCAAAACGATTGTTTTAAGGTGCCATGAGTCAATTGTTAAACTTGCGATACTGCCCTTCAGAGGGAGAGCTCACTCATGCCAGCTCCATGACTATGCAATTGCTGTCATCAGAAAGGGGCTTAGTATTCAGTGTCTCATGTATACTGGATTAGAACAGGCTCCAATGAACACTTAACAGGCTCCAATGAACACTGAACAGGCACCAATGAACACCAATTTAAATGACTTGACGGCAGTGCAGCCTCTCCTCCGGTAGGTTGCCTCTTGACAAGTTGACACTGACTGCTCCCTGTGGACTGCCGGTGCCAGGGCTGCACCCGATTGGGGCCAGCTGCAGACATGGGTCAGAATGAGTGGCACTTGAGCAATGCCACTAAGGTGCCACTTAAGAAGGGATAGCAAAAACAAAATAAAAATCTCAACTTCTGATTGTTCTTAGATAGCAAAGTCAAATGTTAAAACTTAGGATTGCTCTGAGGTACCAACGATCAAATGACAAGTTACTCTTTAAACTGAGGGGTATCCTTTTTAAAAACGATCAGCCACTTTTGAATTATCTCATGTACCCTTCATGCATTTTAAGTGATTTCAATGATCCAACTGATCACCTTCAAGCAGTTTGTATTTCTTTGGGAGGAAGAATTTCTGATGGCCTCTTTTGTATTCCAGACAAATATTGTACATAGCAAACTACCATTTGAAGACTCCAGGCTTTGTAGTGGTGCAAGCACTGCCATTCAAACACTCCAGGCTTTGTAGCTATCTCAAAAACATGAACTCTCCACTCTAAAAGAATAGCAGCAACGCTTGTGCCCATTATTCTTGTACAGAGTGGTCGACAGGCTAATGCCAGCTACAGACCTCAAGATGTTACTGACACCACTAAAACCAACACATCATCTGGAATGACTAAAAAAAAACTGGGGAATGGTCAGAAATGACTCATCTTTAGCTATGATGTTATTGTATTAACCAAGTTCTAAATGCGTTTACACTTTCCATACTCACCCACTGGAGTTCATATTCACTCCTTTCACATTTATTTGCACATGGGATCCACCCTTTAGAATACATTTTTGTGCATTTCACACCCTTTAGAAGTGCATACAGTTTACAAAAAGAAAAGTGGGCAACAAAGTCAGAAACCTCTGTCATCAGTCAGCGAGCACAGAACTTATGCATCTCTGGAATATTCTGGGATTAAGTGAAGTTCATGGGAAAAATTTTGGAGAAGCTCCAACTGACAGAGGACACACGATCTTCAATGGCAGAGAGGTCAAACAGGCACATGGCACTAGCTTCCTACATAAAAAAAAAACGGTGAACAATGGAATGGGTTACTTCCCAGTCTCTAGTTGACATGCTACCATCTGCATAGGGAATCCCCTTCAATATCACTGTCATAGAAGTTCACACTAAAATATCAGATTGCAAAGACAAAAATTTTATGATCAACCATAGGAGGTTCTTGACCCAACACCTAGAAGCAACAAATTGAAGTTTACGTTAAAATATCAGATTACAAAGACAAAAATTTTATGGTCAACCACAGGAGGTTCTTTATCCAACACCTAAAAGCGACATAGTGATAGTGATGGGAGACTGGAACGTGAAAATTGGTGAGGATGCAAGAAACAACTGGCCAGACCCCTGTGGACAATTCTGCAATATGAAGATAAACGACAGGGGACTCAGGCTCCTGGAATTTGCCTGCTACAACAACTTCCTGTTGGCAACACTTACGGCTCCTACAAAACATCTAGAAGATGGACATGGCACAGCTGAAATAGTGAACATCACCATTAATTGATTAAATGTCTTTCAGTGCGAACATCTTGAGGACCAGATGCTTTCCTGGAGCTGACACTGGCAGCTGCCACAATTAAGAAATGATTACCTTTCACCTCTGCTAAAAAAAAAAAAAACCAAGAACAAGAATACAAGACTCAGGTTTGACCTTAACTGCAGGATCCTGAGAGGCCTCAACATTTCACACTATGATAGGGGGAGATTCTCACCACTTACTCACAATGGTGCATATGTAAAAACACTGGCTGGAACATTTAATCTTGTCAATACAAAGACGCAAATGAGGTTCTTGGCATGCATCATTAAGTAAATAAGCCCTGGATCATTACTGAGACCCTTGTCCAATGTGACCGAAAAAAAAAAAAAGGGAGTTGAAGCACACACAAAAAGAACCAAATAAAAGGTGAAGACAAGCCAAGTGCAACCAGGAAGTTAGAGCAAGAAGACAAAAAACCGAAGAGGCTGATGCTGAAAAAAAAACAAAAAAAAAACAGTACACAAAAATTAACTATGACCTCAAAAAGAATGCAAAGAGAGCTATGGTACACTAATTAAATGAGCAGTGCACAAACACATGAGAACAGCCTGAATAAAATAATACTACACGAGCATAACAGTACGAGGCTCAGTAGGTGGTGTCCTCCATATGCTGGATCAGAACAGACACAACTGAACACCACCAAAGTGACTGTGCAGCAGCGCAGTCTCCTCCAGTGGGTTGCCTCTTGGCGACTTGACATTGACTGTTCCCTGTGGATTGCCGGTGCTGCAGTGAGCTGGGCCGGGCTGTGGGTGGGATGTTGGAATAAGAAGCATGGATACACTGCTACTGGGTGGCACAGAAGATAGGACAGCAAAAGGGGAAAAAAAATGGGACAAACAGAGGAAGCGGGGAAGGCCAACATCCAGGACTGGGACAGCCTATTAGCGATTCACAAAGAGGGCAACAGGCAGCGGAGGTTGGAGCGAGATTTGTCGATTCAAGTGATGTTCCGCTGAACCCATCATTAAAGGACTAATGATGATAATAATGCAGAGCTTCATGGAGATAAGTATTCCACTGCATATGCGGTTTCATTCACTTTTGGTGGTTTGTTGTACTTGAAGCCATTGTCAATCACCAACGCCATCATAGCTTTGCTTTAAATTATGGGGAAGTAACTCAGTTGTGGATAAGCTGCAGCTATTTCATTTATTGGAACCCCCCCCCCCCCCCCCCCCCCCCAAGTGCATAAAGAACAAAATCGAAATCTTACATTCTATGAAATTATATCGGTGCCACTGGAAGGATATAAATCATCTGCTGTTTTCCCCTATTTTCAGCGATATAATTTGAATTCATTTTCATGGAATTTTTCTTAAATTGTCGAATTATGAAACGATCTGCAGATAGCAACACAAAGATCTGAGCGAATGAAATTGTGGGTTTTAAATTCAACTGAAAAACGTATTACTGTATGTCGAAATTCACAATCTTCTTATGCAACAATATACAACTGACTCAAAGGCCGCCGAATCATTAAAGAAGTTGCCGGTAGAGTCAAGTAGAACACGAAGATAATCTTCATCGCTTCCTGTACGTAGACTGCAAACAACATAAGCTTCTTTTAAAATCACATAATGATAGATGTGCATTACTCAACCTACCAAAAACTCAAGCTAAAGCGTCAAAAGCACCACTCGATTACCGGCGGGCTGCAGCAAACTGGCTGAGATTCGGTTGCGAGGTTCAGTGACAGACACCACCGGGAATCAAACCTCGGCGAAGCCTCGATTGCAGAGTTTAAAGCTATAATTGGTTTATTACAAATACCTAACTGATCTTTTCGGCGGAAGACTGACACCGGAGGTTAAGTACATAGACTGTTTGTGGATTAAAGGAAGGGAACAACACTGACCTGAACTGGACGGTTGGTTTGTCGTCTGCTGCACAATGACTGTGGCACGTACCGTGTGGATCAGCGATTCAGCTGCGCCTAGTGGCGGTTACCTCTCAAGGTCGTGTCCTTGCGATTCACCAAGGGCAGGTCGTAGCTCGCAACTGATGTTTTGACATCGCCTAAAAGTCGGTCTCAGTTACTACAAGTGGCACGAAATTTAAATTTCTCCCTACGACGGTTTAGGAGAGGTTGTGTACTTCTAACGGCAATTAGGGCTAAGGCAGATTGAATGGCCGGTGATGTTATTAGCTCCGCAATGGGATCTTCCGTATTGGTTGGTTAGTTCGCCTGATTGTTCAAAGGTAACATGCGGCCAGAGGACGAATTGGTCGAATTCGGTGAAGAACCGTGGTGCGTTGTTGTCAATTGTGTCCTTAAGTTATTAAAATGGAGAGCTGTGGAGTCAAAGGACCACTCACTGCCTTCTTCACCCAGCAGCGTATAAAGGTAGCAGCAGAACTTTAGGGTCAGTCTTCCAGTGAAGTCACTCTGGACTCAGGCGTACCCCAAGGCATGGTCCCAAGGCTTCGACCTATTCCTCTGCCACATTTACGATCATCCAACCACGTCGAGTCTGACGTCAGTCTCTTTGCAGATGACTGCCTACTTTACCATGTAATCAAAATCCAGGCAGACTACGTCATCTGCAAGATGATCTGACAAAATACGAAAAACAAATGTTGAAAAAACAGACTGACGATTGGGTCAGTAGGTTCAGTATCAAGAAACGTTACATTCTGAGTGTATGTCATAGATCACCCATCTTCTATCAGCTGGATATCCACATCCTGCAGCAAGTAAACTCATACCCCAGTTTTTTTGGTCCGATTCAGCAAGGAACTCTTGTAGCCTGCCCACAACAACAAAAACAGCCAAGAAACCACATGCCAACCTGGGAATACTCCGTTGAAGTCTTCGCTTTTGCCCTATCAGAAGACTGCCTATGTCTCGCATGTCAGATCTCTCTTGGAGTACAGCAGTACACTGTGGGACCAGTCCGTTCAGAAGGAGACAGACAAGCTTGAAAGCATGTAAAGCAGAGCTGCAGGGTTCATCAAGCGTGATTTTTTTTTCTTTTTGTAACCGAGGCTGTGTCACACTGAGGGACCTTGGCCTTCCTACACTCAAAGAGAGATGCAAACACACCGCTTCACTTCACCTAACAGAATTGTTTCAGGACATCTTCCAGACATTGTGGTGCCGCCTGTTTAACATAAGCAAAGAACAAGAGGGAGATAAAACTCGCAAAAAAACGAGGACCAGCTTAGTACTATCACTAAAGGTAAAGCAGTTCGCAAGGAAGAATTTGTGTTGCCTCAAGGTCAATATCATAAAAACTTAAATGTCTTGTAATTGAATACCCCCCCCCCCCCCCCCCCCCCCCCCCTTGAATCACTAGGGAATAGAACAACTAGAATGACCACGTAGATGTAGAATTCGAGTGTCTCCACCACCAAACTACACTCCAGTGATAACGACCTCCCACTTCCACTCCCCCTTCCACTCACCCATTCCCAATATCAAAAAAGAAAGAGTGTATGAGAGAAGGAGAGGTAGGAGGAAGGAAAAGGGGAGGATCTGGCATCTGAACAGGTCTGCTTAATGCACTCTGGGTAGCCAGGTCACCATAGTTTTATGCACACACACACACACACACACACACACACACACACACGTGCGCGTTCGCGCAAGTTGGTAGGCTACTCTTTTCCCACAAGGATAAATTTGATAAAATTCAAGCTTTTGCCACATGGGTTTCTTCAAAATAAGCATGGAAGCTTTCGTGGCGACAGTTTGATTTTATTCAGTTCATCTCTGTAGGAATCACCAACATAAACTTCAGTATGTGTATGAGAGAGAGAGAGAGAGAGAGAGAGAGAGAGAGAGAGAGAGAGAGTTGGTGAGTTCATTGACTGAAATATGTAGTATCCAGCCTATGAAACTGCTACGTGTGCTGGTGCTCTTATGGATTTACGCTACCACATGCTACACTGGTCCGAACGAATACCAGGACAAAGAGCGGCGGCAGAATCATTAGTTACTGACTTGGAGGTAGTGGCAGTGGTCTATCTGGGGACTTTATTTTACGTGGCAACACACAGACTTGGCAAGTACCCAAGCTTTCATTTGCATCAACAAATCACGCGAGTTCGAGACTTCACGAGGGCACGGCGAAAAGAAAGTGATCGTATGCACATTTTTATCCGATGCCTGTGTTTCACGTGGTCTAATCTTCTTGATGTACTACTTAAAGAGAGGGCACTCGGACAACAAAAAGAATGACGGCCTTAATGCAACAATTAGAAAGGGTACGGTGGGGTGAACAGGCGCGCCTAGGTCAACACACCTTTTTGAGACCGGCATCGTTGTTTCAGCTGTCTGTTTTGGGGGAGAATTCCCACACATGGTTGCAAGCGATTTTTTTTTTTTAATCGGCAGAAAACAAGAGATGGCAACCTCACTGTCCCACACTGCAGCACAGTTTATCAATGAAGGTTTTTAGATTGGGTGTTTTGTACATTAAGGGCAAGGTTTATTAATTCATGAGTTAGAGAGAGCCGTCTATCCAAGGTCACGCGTCACGTGCATAGGCATGCTGGTTTCGCACGTTGCAGAACCCAACCCTGTCTATGACTTCTCGTCAAAAAAAAAAATAAAGGGGGAGGGATAACAGAATAAAGCCCAACATTATCTGATCACGGGATACAAGTCTCAGTTATCCAGTCACACGCGTAAGGACTGCGATTATTATTAACGAGAGCCCCATTTGTGCTTCATAACAAACTGGGCCAGCATTCGATTTTTCCAGCATCTGCAGAGAAGCAAGGGGAGCGGTAAGAAACCTTCTCTCCCCTCGCCCTCTCCCTCCCCACCCCGCTCAGTCGTTGCACTTGCGTAGTGTGTTTTGCACACAGTAAAACCGGCTGTTTAGTCATGCCGAGGTCAGCTCCCCCCACCCTCACCCCCTTCCCCACATGCTTATTCACCAGCACTCAAAACGGGTCAAGAGTAGGTGAATCAGACTGCACGCTCATTATTTGGAAGGCAAATTTGTACACGAGCTGCGGTCGTTGCTCAGCCGACGAAAGATACAGGTCCAGGCCACCAGCGGTCAAAGAGAGAGAGAAGAAAAGAAGGGATGAAAAAGCCAGTCTATCGTAAAAGAAAGAAAGAAAGTTAAAAAAAACAAAACAAAAAACTGCAGATCATATCGTAACAAAGAGGTAACACAACACCAGCAAGGAAAACCCAAGATCTACAGGCATAGAACCGAAGCAATCAATTTCGATCGCTCCGGCCTCCGTCATACCAAACCGACATAAAATACGCTATCAAGTCGATGACGCCCTCAAATTTAATCGGCTTCTCAAAACAGGGACAGCGGACAACCTCTACCACCCGCCCCATCAGTGTGCTGGGGTTGCTGACCTTGATAGCAATGTCCTGCTGTCAGGAACTACTGAACAAGTGAAAGCGCTTTCTCCCTTGTGTTTCGAGTTGTTCATCAGTCTTCCCGACTTACGTCACCAACTGAGATGATGGCCGAGCCGAGTCAATCATGTTTGATTCTCTTTCCGGGGACAGGTTGTCAATCGTTTTATTGTTGAATTCTGCTGGGGCTATTGATTGGGGCCGAATTCAGAGTCACATGAGAGGAGGGACTGTTTCACAGTTTTGGAGCGGCGTGTGTGTGTGTGTGTGTGTGTGTGTGTGTGTGTGTGTTGTTGTTGTTGTTTAAGGAAAGGGATTGTCTTAGTTTTATGAAAACGCGCGCGCGTCACCAGCGGTCAAAGAGAGAGAGAGAGAGAAGAAAAGGAAGGATGAAAAAGCCAGTCTATCGTAAAAGAAAGAAGCGCGCGCGCGCGCACCCCCCCCACCCCCCCCCCCCGCACGCACACACACACACACACACACACCGCGCGCGCATACACACACACAACATACGCGCGCACACGCGCGCCGCTCCAGAACTGGGAAAGTCTCTCCTCTCATGTGAAGCAGCATTGCTTACTTTCAAGGAAAATGAGCATTTCTCATGTACTATAAACCAGGTAACAAAACAACATGTCACAAAATACTCTCTCAGCATTACTTCCCTTCTGTGATAATTTTGTGTGCTGTGTTTGTCTGTCCCCCGGGAGTCTGCGTTCGCCGACCGAACGCCCTTCGCATTCCCGTTTCAGCGGCATAACTCCTACTCATTATTTTAGCCATATTGGGTTGTTCCACTCACAACACTGGCCAATCCCAACAAACAATCAGCATAGGGCCATACTAGCAATATACAGACTGGCAATAAGCAGCCTATGACGCTTTCTGACCTTTACACACGATCCTTTTGTATTTGTATATCATACTCGGGGGGAAATGAAACAGACTGCAGCAGTAACACACACACACACACACACACACACACACACACACACACACACCACATATAAACACACATAGACACGCACACACACACACACACACACACACACACACACACACACACACACACACACACACATGCGCGCGCATGCACGCACACACACACACACACACACACACACACACACACACACACACAGTAGAGTAGAGGTCTTGGTGACGGACTAACGCGCGAGCATTAAGGCCACAGAGACGGAAAAAGTCGCTGAGAGTACAGCGAATACAGAGAATAGTCTCCCACCCACCCCGACCCCACCCCCACATCAATTGATCAATCAATAAATAGAAATAAATAGATAAGTTAAACAAATAAATGAAATAGATGATAATGATGATGAAGAAGATAAGATGATGATGTTGATGATAATACAATAATAACAAACAAACAAAACACAGGAAAAACAAAATCACACATTTCACACACACACGTGCACGCGTGCACGCATGCGCGAGCGTGCATGCACGCACGCACGCTCGCACACGCGCATGCACGCAGGCACACATGCATAGAGAGATAGTAGTGGTGCAGATCACGTTATCTAGACATTATTCATGTTTGATCACCGTGCAGGGTTACTGCATAGCTGAGTCTGTTCGCTGCTAAATCTTATCCATAATATCCTCTTCCCAAACTTTTTTTTTTTTCTTTCTTTCTTTCTTCCTTTATTCATTTACTTTTTTTTAACTAATTAATTTGATTTCAAATTTCGCGGTGACCCTGCACAGTGTGGCCTCATAGCTCAGCAAATGCGTATAAACTTGATTAACCTAAATTGTAGTCTGCACTCCGGCTGTGTTTGCCTCTCTCTGAACGGTGAAGCTGAAACCTCACTGGCACAATGTGTGCATGTACGCCTAACAGCTCTTTCCTTGCGTGTACTGATGCAGCCAGTGTACCGTGGTGCACTGTTCACGGTCCGCACAGCTGTACCCGTTCATTTTTCAATTTCATATTTCTGTCTCAGACCACCAACCTAGTTTGACAATCAGCATGTTCTTTTCTAGATAAATTCAACTCTGATACCTAAGATTAGCTTAAGGGTTTAACAACAACAACAAAGGGGTTTTTGTGTTGCTGTATATTCAGACGGTGTGGCACGCGGGGCTAGGCGGTATAGGGCTTGTGTTGTGAACGGAGCGTTATGTTGAATGGAACTCATACCGTGAGGGAATAAATCCAACAGATTGGATGGTAGCCAAGCGGGTTCTTGCCTGAGAAACGACACAAGATTCCACGCCTACCAAATAATACCAGACTCGTACTAGATGGGGACTCCCCCACCCCGACCCCACTCCCCTTCCTAGATCTCTCACGCCTACAGCTGACACCAGACTTGAACGGGTAGGGATATCCCCCCCCCCCCCCCCCTCCCCCTCCAAAGATCTCTACTAGACCTTAAGTGGTGACTGGAGTGCTAGTCTTTCAAATGAGACAATAACCTTAAGGTCCAACGAGCATGCAGGTGTAAGAGAACTCTTTGCAGGACAGAATTTGTTTCTGGTAAAAGTTATGACGAAAACTCCAACTGGAGACTGAGAGGCAGAGGGAGCAGAGACAGAGAGAGACAGAGAGAGAGAGAGAGAGAGAGAGAGAGAGAGGAAGACAAAAAATTTTGCAAAGAGAAAGAAAGCTGACAAAGTTGTACTCGCTTCCTCTTTTAGGTTAAGCATGTCAGGTAGTGTGTGCGCATACGTGCTTGTGTGCATGTGTGCGCACGCGCGATCGTGCGTGCTTGTGTTTGTGCATGCGTGCGCGTGCGCGTGTTTATTTGAGTGAAAGAGAGAGAGATAGAGAGTGGGGGGAGGGAGTGAGAAGTTTGCGTGCGTATGTATATACACTACTGCACACTGCTCCGGCAGAATATTTGAGTTTTCGTTGAGTGCTTTTCTTGGCTTCACACACGCGCGCGCGTGCACACACACACATACACACACACATGCGCGCACACACACACACTCGTCAAGTCGTCAAGTTCACAGCAGTGCTTGCTGACACAGAGTGCACTGACGCAGCATTCGCACATGCTTCAGAGGTCGCACACAAACCGGCATATACGAAGACCGCCAATGCACACAGATTGTTGACCCATGCATGGCGTTTATACTGCAGTGACTCAGACTGAGAAAACATTTAGATCAGTTGGGGAAAAAGACAAATATGACAGACAGAGAGAAAAGACAAACAGAACAGAACAGACAGAAAGCCAGAAAAAAGGACCCACAGAAAGGGAAAAACAGACAGAGAGAAAGTAAACGCTCTCTATAAATACCTTTCATGCCATGCAAACACTCCAGAATATTTCTGTCAATTCACTTATTATTTTATTAACCAGGTTTGTAAATATGCATTGTACTTCACAGAAGAAAAAAATGTTGCTGACATTATTGCACATAACTGTCAATGTTAGGAAACATAAACATACACTATACGAATTCAGTTTCTGAACTAACACAGTATCACTGATCAGTTCGTTTCATTGTTTCCCTCCACACAAGTTCAGTCCACCTCTTCCACTGTGGGGCCATAACCGCTGCCTGTTTCCTGGGCTCCGGAGCTGCGTCCAGTAGAATGGATCTTGGCCATGAGAGGCGAACACAGTTTTTGCAGCTCTTGCAGTTTGTGGTCGTACTCATCCTTCTCGGCCAGGGAGTTGCTGTCCAGCCATGTCAGGGTGTCTTCACAGGCCTTGTTGGCAGAATCTTGTCCTCCGTGTTCAGCTTGTCCCCAGCATCACTCAACGCCTGCCGCACAGAGAACACGTAGGACTCCAGTTTGTTGCGGGTCTCTACACGTTGCCGCTGCCTGTCGTCCGCCTCCTTGAACTTCTCTGCTTCATTGACCATGCGGTCAATATCCTCCTTGCTCAGCCGCTCCTTGTCGTTCTTGATGGTGACGTTGGAGGACTTGCCCGTGCTCTTGTCCTGGGCCGTCACCTTCATGATGCCGTTGGCGTCGATGTCGAAGGAGACTTCAATCTGTGGAATGCCGCGGGGAGCCGGAGGTATGCCGGTCAGCTCAAACCTTCCCAGCAGGTTGTTGTCTTTGGTCATGGTGCGTTCCCCTTCATACACCTGGATGGTAACGGCTGGCTGATTGTCGGCATAGGTGGTGAAGGTCTGGGAGGTCTTGGTGGGGATGGTGGTGTTGCGTTTCCACAGTCTGGTCATGACCCCACCGGCAGTCTCGATGCCTAAAGACAAAGGCGTGACATCCACCAGCAAGACGTCCTTGATGGCCTCACTCTGGTCACCACTCAGCACTGCAGCCTGCACTGCTGCTCCATAGGCCACAGCCTCGTCAGGATGGATGGATTTGTTCAGCTCCTTCCCGCCCATGAACTCCTGCAGCATCTTCTGGATGCGAGGGATTCGTGTGGACCCTCCCACCAGCACCACCACCTCATGAATCTGCCGCTTGTCCATCTTCGCATCTCTCAAGGCCTGCTCCACTGGCTCCAGGGTGCTGCGGAAAAGGTCTGCACACAACTCCTCGAACCTGGCCCTGGTGATGCGGGTGTAGAAGTCAATGCTTCGTACAGCGAATCAATCTCAACACTGGCCTCTGCACTGCTGGACAGGGTCTGCTTGGCACGTTCACATGCTGTTCGTAGTCGTCTAAGAGCTCTGGCATTCTTACTTATGTCCTTCTTGTATTTACGCTGGAATTCCTTGGTGAAGTGCTGCACGATACGATCATCAAAGTCCTCACCACCTAGATGAGTGTCGCCTGCTGTGGCCTTCACCTCAAAACAGAGACCTTCGGAAATGGTCAGGATGGAGACATCAAAGGTACCACCACCCAGGTCAAAGATGAGGATATTTTTGTCACTGTCTTTGTGCACGTTCTTATCCAGTCCATACGCCAGGGCAGCAGCCGTGGGCTCATTGATGATCCTCAGCACGTTGAGGCCCGCGATGACTCCAGCATCCTTGGTGGCCTGCCGCTGAGCATCGTTGAAGTAAGCTGGAACAGTGATGACAGCGTCAGTGACCTTCTGACCCAGGTAAGCCTCTGCCGTTTCCTTCATCTTGGCCAGCACCATGGAGCTGATCTCTTCAGGGGCCAGGGTCTTCTGCTCCCCCTGGTACTCCACCTGCACCTTGGGTTTGCCGCTGTCGCCATTGACCACTCTGAAGGGCCAGTGCTTCATGTCCTTCTGCACGCTGCTGTCTGTGAAGCGGCGGCCGATGAGTCGCTTGGCATCAAAGATGGTGTGCTGGGGGTTCATGGCGGCCTGGTTCTTGGCAGCGTCTCCCACGAGTCGTTCCGTGTCCGTGAAGGCCACGTAACTGGGTGTGGTTCTCTGCCCCTGGTCGTTGGCGATGATCTCCACCTGTCCGTGGCGGAATACCCCCACACAGGAATAGGTGGTGCCGAGGTCAATGCCGATTGCAGGACCTTTGCTGTTGTGTGATGCCATGTTCTGCCGGAATAAAGAGTAAGTGTACTTTCACTGCTAGGTGTATTTCAGCTGGTCAATTATGCAGTGAATGGTCACAGCAAAACAATGCAATGCGCTCTCTGGACAGTATTCTACTATAGATTGTCGATTGCTGCGAGGGTAGCGCTTTGACGTTCCGAGTCGCCTTTGCAGTTGGTTAAAGTTGATAGAAATATTGGTTGAGCGGACCTCTCGATACAGTCACGACTTAAGAAATCGCTCCTGTTCGGATTCGTTGATGCGTTGATCTCTTGTTGCTTCTGCACAATGGCAAAGTGAATTTATGGGCCCATATTTAAAGGCACCGGCAAGTTGCACGCGAATATTTTGGAAATTCCTTGGGGCTTCTAGAACACTAAAAATAACTCATGACAGCAGAATCTCCGGTACCTGCATTGTGATTGGTAGATATTTTAGTCAGCACAGCCTACCTGACTCCGATTGGCCCAGAGCTGTCTACTGCAGCAGACGACACAAAATCCCGACCTTTCTCAATTTTTCCACATCTCTCTTCATGGATCGAAAACTTTCTCGTTGATTCGAATCTTCTTTGCCTGGCATAGCGTAATAACCATAGTAGTATACTCAGGACAGTCACATCATCCGAAACTAGAATTGGTCTGTACACGTAAAATGTGCGAAAGATATTGACTTACGTTGCGTTGTCGCGTTCTCTGCGCTTGATTGTACGACGGGCAGGGGCCGAGTTCGAAGGATAGCAGTTTCAAAATAACGTGACTGCTGGCGGAAAATGAAGCAAATTTAAACGAAAAAATATTATTATTTGGTAAGTCAAATGGGACAAACAAATTAAGACTTTTATCCGGCGGAATAATGATAATTTTTCTTTGAAATTTGAAGGATAACAGTTCATTCCAGTCTTTCACGTGCAGTTAGTGCCGACACTTACCAGAGAGAGAGAGATTATCTAAGAGAGAGAGAGAGAGCAGATAGCCTAACTTAAGTGGTTGATTTGATGTCTCTTCATCGTCGATGACCTAGACGACAATCAAATCTTATCAATTCATCAACGCTTCACACATTCTCATTTTGATCTGCGCGTATCACGTACACATGAGAATCTGATGTGATCAGCTATCTCTTCGGAGAAGGCTAAACTGCGAAGTCCTCTGCGATAGCACCGCAGAGACAAGCGAATGTACTGCAGTTTTGAGTTGTACCCAATGGTGTAAATGTCAGTTGTCCAGATAATTACCAGTTACTCCAAAGACTGCAAACTAGTCATGATCATGATGATGATTGTGTGAGTGTGTGTACAAGGCCAGACAAGAGGAGGTATTATGAAACCTCCTCCTGGCTGCCAAAAATTGCATTTTGGCGTATTGCGACCTTCCTTGCCACTGGGGAAGTATTCCCAAACCTTCACCTCATCCCCTCTTGAAAACCACCCCTTCTCATGTAACAGAGAGAGAGAGAGAGAGAGAATTACTGCCGCCATGCAGTTCCAATGATAAAGTAAGCAAGACAAGAATAGAATTATATTCTCTTTGAATGTGATGGATGTCTTTAGTTCAACACACAATTAGTTTCAGTAGATGTGATAAATGTCTGTATAGTTCAACAGCAGTTTGTTGTGTACAGGTGTTGAGTTGATTTTCCTTCAAAATCTGCAAATGTGTGTGTGTGTGTGTGTGTGTGTGTGTGTGTGACAACAAACTGCAGGTCTTTAAAATTGTCTTTTGGTCAAGTGTAGCTTACACACACACACACACACACACACACACACACACACTCACACTGCCAAGTTCATTTTGAAGTCTTTGAGGCAATATATTGATACATCCACAACTTTTGACATTTTTCATCCCTCAAGGGTAGGAGAACAAAAGTTTTGAATGCAAAGTGTAGTATGCTGACAAACAGAATAGCGCTCATCAGAATTGGTTGGGCTCCAAGGTAGGCCCTTTTTCCTGACTGCCTACCAAAACTTCAGTCCCCATGGGGCATGCAGCCCTGACTATATAGTTATGTGCCCTTGCATTGATATGGATCTGGCAGCTGATCTGGCCCCTGCTGTGACAGGTCTCTTCCAGCAGACTGGAGAGCAGTGCACATCACACTTTGTTAATAACAGAAGGGCTAACCTGCCAACTAAAGAAGGCAAGTCTCTCTCACTAGGATCATACATGTGTAAGCTCCCGGAGCATGTTATCATGGATAAGCACAGTGATGCAGCTCTTTGTGAAGCACAGCATCCTCATTGCAAAGTGCATGGCTGTAGAAAGGGGAGATCCTGTGAGATCCATCTCCTGAAGTTCACAGAACTGGACAGCGGCAAGCAGACGGATGTCCTGATCATGGATGTTTTCCCAGAAAGTTTGACAAAGTAATCCACAGCTTGCTTCCACACAAGCTCCAGTGCTAAACTGTCGGACGTACTGTTCACACATTAATCACCAAGTTTCTCAGAGACCGGTATTAGGCTATTGTGCTTGATGGATTTTTCTCCTTATTTCAACAACATGAGATCAGAGTTGGTGCTTGGACCATGTTTGTTTTTGGTATACATCAATGACTGGCCCGATGACCTGGTTTTGGCAGCAGGATTGTCCATGGAGGATACAGAGTATACAGGATGGTCTCCAACTATCAGGATCAAAACCAGCTGCAGCAAAACCTCCACTGTTTAGCCAACTGAAAGCAGAGCTGGAACATGGAGTTCCCACCTGCAAAGTGCCAGACTCTAACAATCACCAGGAGCAGGAATCCACTTCAGTACTCCTTTGTGCTGCATGGACACACTCTGGACACTGTCACAAGAGTGGAATACCTTGGCATCAGCATCCACTGCTTAGCTGACAGGGAGCTTGGTCATGGAGTTTCCCTCTACAAAGTGCCAATCTCTGACAGTTAACAGGAGCAAGAAGCCATACCAGTATTCCTAGGAGCTGCATGGAAACACTCTAGACACTGTCATGAGGGTCCAATATCTTGTCATTAGCATCCTTTCAGAGATCAGCCAGGACAACCACATTTTGCTATCAGTGCCGTGATGGGACAAGTCCCCACAGTGTCTCATAAGTCACCTAGAGATCAGCAGCACCAGCATCAAAGAGTGAGCCTGCAGAGTGTTTGTAAGCCATTTGCTGGAACAGGCAACTTCCATCTGGATCCCAAAACACAGAAGAACATTGAAAATGTGCAGGCAATGCAAACGGTTAACGCATTTTGTTCTCAACAATTATAACAACTCATCAGCTGCATGCTGGAGACTGTGGGCTCCGGACCACAGATATCAGAAAGCTAGATAGTCCATGCTGTAAATATCCTCATCAGTCTTCTCCAATGCCTCAGCCTGCAAGCAAATCCTGTTCCTCTCCCCTGTCATCAGTGACAAGGACTCCACCAGCATCCTGAGAATAACTGGCGAATAGAATGGTCTGTCAACAGAAACTGTGGGGCCAGTGATCATGATATGCCAAATATGTCAGACATACAAGCCTGAATGATACATTAGCCCCCCCCCCCCCCCCCCCCCCCCCCCCCCCACACACACCACACTCCATCCACATTTCCCAAACAGTTTGCCAGGCCTTCAAAAAAAAAAAAAATGACAGCAGAAAATGGACTCTGCATCCCTTTGCAAGATCCCTGTTTACAGCATATCCTCTCTTTTCCCTTTTTGTTAAGTGCCAGAATGATGATTATGGGCCCTCAACAGAAGAAAAAGAAATTCCATTGAGGATTGGCTAGTAACTTCACGTTAGATTTTTCCATGCTGTTGGAGGTGCATTCATCAGATAGTAGCGGGATAGGGATATCAAGGTGTTACATGTACAATGGAAACATTGTTGCTGCAGGATACAAGGACCAAACACAAAATATTCCATGGACACTGAGTTAATGGGAATACTCTGACATGGTAGCTGAACTGAACTGAGTGATGAGAGTTTTGTGTCAAGAGCTCAGTCCGAGAACATCTTAGTCTTGACCAGTGTGTTCTTTGAAAGACAGGAAACGTACTACCTGATGATTCAATGACTTGTTCTTCATAAAAAAAAGGCTTGACTTAAATATGAGGTGCTGGGGCCCTGGTTAGTTCTGAGTTAGACTGCTGTGTCATCTCCATGTTTCTTTGCCTGGTCAGTCACAACACTGAATCACAGCTACAAACTGTAACTGATGGAAAGAGACTTTATTCATCACAACCACCTCAAGAAAAACCGCAATACCTGCATTATACAATTTCATTCAAACATATCTGACTCACATCCACACACTAAATACATGGATGGAATACATACAGCAATGAGATATCTGCTGTTTGTAAGAACAATCTCATATACACAATTCACTGTATAAAGACAAAAGCATGTGCACATGCATTCATGCACCCGTACATGCAAATGCATGTTTAAAAAAAGTCAAAACTTTGTGCACACACATCCACCTCCTCCCTCACCCAGTTACCCCGGCCCTGTCCACCTCAGTTCTCACTCAAACTCATCGACTTTCACTTCCATGTCCTTACCACCCTAATACAGACTATTTTTGGAGTTGACTATTTTGGGAGTGTCTACAAGATGAGATGTGGCATCTGAAATTGAACTAACATATTAACGAATAAGTCCAAGTTTCTGGTCTGATAATGATTCATTTGTTATATACGCATAAAGGTTGCAAAAAGGCGATCTTTGCACACAAAAAAATCTCCAATTCAGAAATGACAGCATATAAAATCCTTTGCAGTTATGCAGTGTTTTTTAGTAGTACAACATTAACAAATTCAATCAATGTACAGTATAGCAATGTTATAGTGCCATGCTGACAGGTGGGTGATGAATCATCGTCGTCAAATATCAAACATAGAAAACATGTTCACCCAGCTTTCAATGGATGCCATAAAGAGACTGGAGACTCTCGGCATGGCTGACACATTCTTCACACTCCACCAAAGAGAAGTTGCCTCAACACTCTGTGCACCCTAGCCCCAGTCCCACCTGCAAGAATAACTATGCAATCAGTTGATCTACCTCCTTGCTATGTGTAGAAGTCCAGCCACTCTCCAGGCACATGGAAAGAATGAAAAAATTCTTTCCATGTGCCATGAGAGAGTGGACTTGTCTTTCACCCGATGTTGTGTCTCCATGCTTCAGAATCCTTGATTTGAACATCACTCCAAGCCCACTCACCCATCCTTCTCCCTTCCTTATCCCACTCGGTCATTACCATATTACCATCTTCCCTCGACCCTCTTCTCCCCACCCATCCCCATATGAATGAAGTGGACCATCAAGTCAACAACATCTACACCCAACACCCACTTCATCACCAGAACCTCTTCCAGTTCATGTCAAAACCATCACATGATACATCTCGGATATCTTCAGAGGAAAAATGATCACTTGACAACATAATATCATTTGGTCACCCAACTGCCTCACATTCAGTCCTTGTGTTTTCAATTGACTGTCTCATGGCTTGCAGGTGAAGCTGCTTCATAATGCGACCATGCTTTTACCAGGTTAAGATTGGTGGGAAAGGGACCCATTCCATTCTCACCGGATGTTTGATTTTCATGCAAAGCACCCATAGTTCTTTGTCACTCAGTAATGTTACTCATCATCTGAAGATGCCAGTTTAACAAAACTTGTTTTTTGCGGATCCAGAACTTGTTGTAAAATGACAACACCCATGGAACAACTTCAGTATCAGTTTATGTAAAAGTATATTATAATGTTAAAACAGAAACTTCAATATCCATTTAAAAAATGGCATATCACATTATGATTTCAAAGAATATCAGTAGAAAGATGGAATGTGACCTATGGACAAAGTCATTAGACTTTGGTGCAGATCTGAGTCGAAAGGCAGTTCCAGGATCTGTTTAGTGGAATTATGCAAAAAGAGCTGAGCCAGTTTCAGTGAAACTTGGTGGAAATACAGAATGTGGACAATGGAGAAAGTCATGAAATTTTGATAATGATTTGGATCAAAAGGCAAACGCAGTATCTGTCGACTTTGGCAGAGATTACACTTTCTTAATTGAAAGTTGTGGGTATTAAATGATCCATAGTTGTGATGTTTTACTTCATAACTGGATCAGCTTTTAAGCTCTCTCTACCAAAAATTAGGAGTTTGGCAATAAAGGGGTGGCCCTGCATCCATATTTAAAAATGCTTGTATTTGTCAGCAGACAAAGGGTAAATAAGACAAACACAAAAAAAGATGAAACCACAGAAAAAAGTGCCCCTGGAGACCCATAATGAACTGTGAGGGTTCATCACTATAAAAAATAAGTATGTATTGCTAGAGACCCATGACAAAAGCATGGCTTTATTCCTTCACAAAAAGCATGGGTCTCAGAAGACCCGTTACGTATGGTGCACAAAATTGTAGGCAACATATATGAAAGTTTATGTGCCCATGTAGTTAGTGATTTTTTTTCCTTAATAGACATTTCACGGAATTCACAGGGTTATTTTTCCAGCAAGATGAGTTTGATACATGAGAGATGCTACAATGTTGCTTGCAACTCCGTTTTCAAAACTTTATGTGAGCTCTCACTTGTTCACATGATGTTGATCTAGAACAGGATTTGGGGTGGTCATGGTTTTGGACTCTACACCTGATTCCCTTTCATTCCATTTGAAAAAAAAACTGCACCCAGTCGACTGGTTTGAAATAAATGCAAATGACTGTGTTGGATAAGGCAGTGTGTGAGTGTATTTCCAATACCAATAAACACACAACAAACTGATATGTATGTATGTATGAAGGAGATCTTGTCAAATACTGCAGCATGTTTTCCAGTAACAATAAACACACAACAGACTGATACGCGTATATCACTGAGTCTTGCCAAACATTGAATAAGAGATTCCAATAAAAGGTTAGCGTGCACACAATCAGATTTTCTATACATTTAAATGCCAGATCAGTTTGTGAAGCTTGCTTCTCTCTTCAGTATAAGTAAAAAAAAAAAAAAAAAAAAAAAAAAAAAGAAGAATCCCACAAACACACACACACACACACACACACACACACACACACACACACACACACACACTTTATGCACACAACCATGTACACACACGGTTTTCCTGTGGAAATCTCAATATCGCTTCACTTACAATATTTTTTTCCTGTTTGCAAACCAGCCCCGTCTCATTCTGTGCTTAAAAACTGAACAACCAGCCCTGTCTCATTCTGTGCTTAAAAGCTGAAATTTATCAGAATGATCATACCTAACTGGTAAAATAAAACAATTCTTTCCACAATTAACAACCAATGACTGAAACCTCACATGAAATTTTCTAATATCTGTCTTGGAGCAGAAATTAAGACCTCTGGATAGAAATATTTCTATGTTGTTCTGTCAGTTACTGTGTCTGTCATTCAGAAATGGAGACAGAAAGGAAGAAAAAGGTGAGGAAGAGAGGGATGGGTGTGAGGGTGGTTACCCCCTCCCATTCCTTTCCATCCTCGCTCTTCTTCCCTGAGACCTGGAAAATATTTATGGACATTTCACTTAAACAACTAAACGAAGAAAAAATTGTACACTTCTTAATGTGTCTATATGTTTGCTTGTTACAAACATGAATATTGCAACTCATTCGATCATGGTAAAAAAAAATGGTTCAAAATTAGATTGAAAGTCACATACAGACTCAATAGAACGTGGTGTAATATGTTCATGTTTGCAGAATTTATGTGTAGATGAAGTAACTACAACAAATAAAATTGAAGATCTAAGATTCAAATGTTTCCTTCCTGAGCCATGAGGTGTGAACTTAAACTGAGCTGGTACAGTTTATAATGACATGAAATGTTTTAACAAACTATGAGTATGATGTAATCAGATTAGTTTAGCAAACCAACGACACCAGGTAGCAGTGTCACAGCTGTTCAATATTCCAAACTTATACACAAACAACCCAGAAATTTTATATCCTTTCACATGTAGTATAGCATTCAACTTCTGTTCTTCGATTTCGTAAACACCAATACAACTTCACGTTTTACATCATGAAGCATGTAGGAAGAAACATGTGAATAACTGTTATATGACCTCTCTTGATTCTGACAATACTGTGGTAGATATAATTATCAGCTTGCACAGATCGTTGTCCTGCCCATATCTCAATTGGCACAAATATTGGATTCAAATAACTCTGCAGCTTTTTGTTCTTCTTCACACTTCAGGGAGAGATGGGAAGATGGAAGGGAAGAAATGTGATTGGATGGAGCTTGACATGAGGAATGAGAAGCGACAATCGTGCTCTTCATTCCACTTCCTGTGGCCCACTGTGATGGTTTAATATGTAAGAGTGTGCATCCCTGAAGTAGAAGCCGCTCACTCTAGCCTACAACCATGCCTGATGCTGCTTCAGTTGTTTCACTTTCAACCTAACTTTCTTAACAAAATCAGGCATGACTGCGATGTTTTTAAGTCATGAATTGATTTATTTGGATAGATTTGTGTTTATTGGATGGGATATTCATTGCAAAAACTGAGAAGATCATCCCCAGTATGGCTGTCTCCACTGGCTGGCAGCAGTTTATCTTGAAGCCATCAGTAAGCTCTAATGGAACAACTGAGGCATTTCACACAGGGGATCATTTAAGCAGCAGTATGAATTATGTCACAAAACCGTGGAAACAGTTCTCTACTGCAGGGTTATAGCCATCAACCAAGTGTTGATTTCACATTAGAATTTCTTGTTGAAATGTTTTTTACTGGTAATTAACACACTGTGCCATCAGCATGACTCTTGGAGCTGTTTCAGCAGTTTTTTTTCAAACCAAGCAAGAGAAAACATTCAGTTTACAACCAAAAATTGCTGCATTTATGAAAAGAGTTTGTACAGCAAAAAGGTCACTATCGTGATAAAAATGCATGTGGGCCGGTAACTCTGTTACATGATTTTAAAAACCAAAAGATAAAAAAAAAAATTGTCTCTGACATTGTTAACTAAAAAGCTCTGCATGCTCAGCTGTTATTGATGAATGCTTGGAATGTACAGACAATTCATGTGTTCAGAACAAGCTGCTTGCACCTTCACACTAATGGGTCTTCTGTGAACTTTGAAAATGAAAACATTCTTCACAAGGATATCATCAGTCAGTGACAGAGTGACCATTGTGAATGTAGTGTGTTGTCTGTCTTTTGGAATGTAGAGCCAGGACAAACAAGATAAGAGGCAATACTAATCAGCTTTGACTGTTTCATGTCAAGCCAATCAGCCCAGCCAGTAAGCGTACAGTTTTTAAGATGTGTAAAAAGTGTGCTGATGGAAGCAGCAAGATGACACAAACTAACTCGCTGATTTCAATTATGTTAGGTGAACAGACGAAATATGGCCCCAAATATGGATCCCATCATTTTGGTGTAGATCCACAGTGTGGATCAAGATCAAACGACAGATCCAGGAATAGTTTGGAGATGATTGAAGGGAACTGGAATTAAGGTCTGATTGAAGTTAAGAGACTGTATGACCTCGGCATAAGGCTGCATCCGCCTAAGTGCCCATCCTATCTTTTTTAATGTGTTTGTCAAAATAAAAGGACAACCATCAATATAAAAGAAAAGAAATTTCATTACTTTTTCATGATGTTCGTTTCCATTCATAATTATGGTAGCATTCAATATGCTTTGAAAAACAAAATAAAAAACACAAAAATAAAAAAGATACCCCCAATTTTTCCATCGACTTTTAAGCATGGTTTCTACTTCTGGCATGCACACTGTCACCTATCTCTCCTCACACTAGGCTGCAGCTGGGGAATTACACAACAGCATCACCTGACCTAAGGGAAAAAGTCCTGTGTCATCTTGATTTCACTTGTCACATCCTTCTTACTATCCTTTAGAATGGTGCCAGACAAACAACGTTGAATCTGTTTGCGAAAGATTATTATCAAAAACACAGTGGGGATTAACAACAGGATCATCAATTGAGTGTTGGTCCACGGCTGCTCCTTGAACAAAGACGGCTCATCGCTGCTGACATACACGAAGCGAGGTGGGATGTAGTGGTTGGTGTGGCCTGCTGCGGTCACTTGCATGGCTCGGTTCAGAACGATGCTGAGTGCAGACAGGTCGTAAGTGTGACAGCCTGTGGTTTTGGGTCGGCGGAAATGGAGACAGCCATCAAGGCGTGACCAGCGCGGAGCAATACAGTTGAGGTTGAGGGCACACTTCAGCCACGGTTTCATGACGCCGTTCCAGGTGGTGTTGGTTTTGTAGAACACCATCACCTGTACAGAGGGGCAAGGATGGGAGTTGGGGGGAGGGTGGACAGGAATGTATTATGCACAACATCAACTCCGTCTGTGTGTGTGTGTCTGTCTGTCTGTCTGTCTGTCTGTGTCTTTGTGTGTCTGTGCTTGCAAACATGTGTGTGTATATTAAACATGTGTTAAGTGTGTGCATGTGTGTGTGTGTGTGTGTGTTTGTAATAAACAACTGTACAAATCTAGAGCTATGGGCCTACCTACAATCAACATTCACTCACTCTGGAATATGATTTCTCTCTATTGCATTTTCTTTCCATCAAAGATCAAAGAAATGTATTCCAAAACACCCTATACATAATTCTAAAGAAAAAATGTGACAATCTATTCACAAAAGCTGGCATATTCAACTAACTCAACCTTGTTATTTGATAGAAACCTCATCTGATCTGACTGTCTCAACAGGGACTGTGCCTAAAAGCTTTGGATCATGAGATCAATGTTTTAACCATGAGGCCAACCAACCCCCCCCCCCCCCCCCCCCCTCCACACACACACACACACACATGCACAAAACATAATGAAAAGCAGCCTTGAAGGCAAACATTCCATCAGAATGGACAACTAGGATCTGCCTCAGTGCTTACAATCACATTGCTTTGAGTAGCTAGACCAAACACACACACATGCACGCACGCATGCACACACACACACACACACACACACACACACACACACAACCAAACAGCATGTGTCATATGCAAGATCAGTTTTTATGACCATGATCTGGAAATTTTCAGACTTAATTTACACACATTTTTTTTAGAGGTAAAGTCAGCTAATAGGATGCTAAGTTTGACTTATTTCATTATTAATGTTGATAATTTAACTGTTTTGTTTCAAATTCATTTAAACGTCATTCTTACTTGAAAATCTTTGATCAGTTAGTGACTCTGCCTTTGTTCTTACTTATCCAGTTTTGTGGTTCACAATCCAGGATTGCACAATTTGGTGACCACTGCTCACAAGAGGAAATGGATTGCTCAGCATGACACATGAACTGTTAGTCTGTGCAGAGGGAAGTAATATTACACTTGAGCTCCTGTGGCAGACAGCAATCTGTAGCTAACTGACCAAGGCATGCACTCTTGATTTGTGGGAAAACAGTCCATCAATATTAAAGTTTTAATATTCAAGTTCACATGTTTTGGAAATAAATATGCTGAATTTCTCTTCAATGAGATCACAAGAGTCTGCTTCACAACCTATAGACCATTAAATTTCCAAGTTCTGCATGTCTAACAAGCTAAATCAGTCAAGCCTTTGACAGCAGTATTTTGCAAGGCATGAAGATGTGTCTCAACTTTGAATATAGACTGTTACATTAACACACCACACAAGATTGTAGATTGTGCAATGAAATAAAGACAGAAACCAGGACTGTTGTAAGCCCATGATCTATTTGCATGAACAAATAGCGTGTTCAATAGACAATGCCTTTCAATTTTAAAATGAAAAACTCTTTAGAAAAACAATATGAAGAAATGCACTGGGAAAGCCAAAAGAAAATGGATGACAGAAGAATTTGGAGAACTACCCAAATTTGGACATTTCTCGTACAAAATTTCTAGCAGGCAGGTACGTCATTGTTAACTTAAAGTTGGCTGCTCCGCCCTCCCATCTCACAAAATTCTTCAAGTTCCTGACCTGCGAATCAATCAGGCCAACATCGGAGAACAAGCAGCGTGTCTCATTCAGGAAGTTGAAGGTCTGTTTGTTGGTGTAGGCCACCGTGGAGGTGAAGGATGGTCGGTCCCACAAGAGAAAGTGGTTGTGCCCCCTGGATCGCACCAGGTTCAGAGACTTGCCTGTCTTGAAACGTGTGGTGACATCCACGTAGACTACAGCCCCAAATTCATCCAGCACTGACTGTGAGAGAAAAAAAAAACTGATCAAAATGCTTGATTCCGTTCATGTTGATAATAGACCAGCTGACCAAAGAATCCATTTCAGGACTTATTACAGACACAAGTATGATTACATATATAATTTGATTGTACCAATGCTAACAGTCAGATTGTTAACAAAGCATGTACAAAAATAACACACTAAAGCAGCAACCTATCCCACAAGCACATAACATAATACTAGAGGAGACTGCACTACTTAAAAAAAAAAAAAAATGTTTTCACAAATGTTCAAACAGACTTCCAAGATTCTGTCTGCCCTTAACTCTGTCTCCATGTGTACTGATGAGAGTAGACTTTCCCTATGTATGTGTAACGTGTAATGTTTATGGTTGCACAACCATTGCTACTGCCCTTCGTAGCATGTTTAACAGTTTGCTATATATATTCTTTTATTTCTGTACTGCATTGGCATTTTCAAATAGATGGATTCAGTTCTGATGTCTAAAATTCATTTTTCTTTAAAAAAAAAAAAAAAGCTTTCATGTCTTGCTGTGCACTCAGAAAATGCCATTCAGTGCTTCATGGCACTTGTGACCAAACCATAATGCTGCTGCCTCTATGGAAGCATGTGGGGAGAAGGTTAAACATAAAGCTCAAGATCATCATAATTATTACTTTTAAAAAAAATCACCAGCCCCCATGTGTGGAGCATAGCTGTAACAAGCTGTAATTAATTTTCTTTTTAAGTCATGACAGATGACATCAATTAAGACAACAAAAATACTGTGGTTCAATTCAACACATTCCACTGTGATCATATAAAGAGGCAGTTTATGCCGATAAAACAGCTTACCCCACTCTCTCTCTCTCTCCATCATCATTCCTTCCTACCCACCCTCATTTCCACCACCCCTTCTTTTTTTTTTCTCCCTCCCCCTCCTTTCCACGGCCATACAGCCTGGTTACCTCTGTGGCAGAGCTGCTGGTTCAGCCAGACGATTGTTTGAACTATGAGGATGCCCAAAATAACTATAGCATTTTTACTACCTTTTTTTCTCTGCTGCAGCATCTTGTACTGCCCTTCCTCCCCCCCCCCCCCCCCCCCCCCCCCCCCAACCAACCAGTTATTAAGCCTTCACAGTTCATTTCAGCTCCCCTAAGCACAACCACACCGTGTGTGTGCCGTCATGGCCTCAGCACCAGTAGTCCACAGAGTGCAATTAATATTAAAGTACCAAGAGGCAATGCCCCAAAGGAAACACTGCACTGTGGCTGAGTCACATCAGTGATGTTCGATGGTGCCTGTTCTAATCCAACAAATGTGGGATACCACCTACTGATTCCTAACTCACAGCAATGCATGAGTGAGATTTCCCCTCTTGTGGGTGTCACCCTGTCCACTGAATTACGCCCCTTGTACTTGCTGACACTAACAACTTTGATGAGCTCTTGATGGACATGGATGTGGATGGAAATCGAAAATGAGGACATCACGAAAGCAAGGCATGAACAGTCAGAGAAAAAAAATGTGATTTTTTTGTTTGTTTGTTTGTTTTGGGGTGGGTGGGTGATGGAAATGATGATAAATGAGAACACAGAAAATAAAGATGATGCTGTGAACTTCCATTCTAATCTCAGACAGCATCAATGCTGACAGGATTGTACTCCATGTTTACTTTCTTAATGTAATTCTGCGTCAACCAGAACTGATAGATACAAATTTTGAGCATGCTCTCAGACACATGTCCATTAAGAGCACGCAGCTTTGCTCTTTCATTCAAATTTCCCCTTTGAGCCTATAGCAAACTCTGGGGTGGAGCTAAAAACATCCAATAGATGTGTTTTTTGTTTTTAGATCTTCTTCATTATCTGTAGGATGACAGATCACTAAGTTTACTATATGGTAATGCCCATGCAGCCAGGATACAGGTTGCACTCCACTGTTAATGTTGTCATGCTACTTTTTTTTTCTTGTTTGTATTACCATGGATTGTCAGGCAAAGTTACTACATTATGATGGCTACGTTAAGTCAAATCTCTCACTTTTAGATCTTCTCCCTTGTTCCTTTTAGCATCAGTGCGAGGCAAAAAATGTCTTCATAAAGATGACAGTTTTGCTGGGGTTTAAAGGTCATACTCCACTCATTTTTGTATGTTTTCTTCCTCACCTGTATGACAATGGGCCGCCAGGCAAAGTTACTGAAGTCAGCCACATGGTCTGGATAAAGATCGTATTCCACTGTTCTGACTTCACACCCACAGTACTGCTTCAGCTGCCAATCACAACAAAGGTGTTCTACAATGTGTCATTGTTCCCAGGGAGCCACTCAACCACCAACTCCAAAACTCTTTAAGAAATAACATAGAAAAAAAAAAACAAAAAAAAAAGGGTCTTCAAGAGCAGAGATCTTACACAGGAAGATTACCACTTTGGAGAGGGCATTACGAAATCATCAGCCTCAGTGACAGCTTTTTGTATGAATATTCTCACCTGATCTCTGATGTAATACTTCGAAACAGTCATAGATCATTCTCTCTGCTGCTGAAGTGTATGTGTGTGTGTGTGTGTGTGTGTGTGTGTGTGTGTGTGTGTGTGTGTGTGTGTGTGTTGGGAAGATAACATCCATCTATGAAAGATAACCCTTTCAACTGTCCTCATATTGAAGGCAAGAGCTGCTCATCTGATATGTACAAGATCTCTGCTAAAGGAGTCTACTTTGGGGGGTGGGGGGGGGGGGGGGCTTTAGTAGTATTATGTATACAGGCAGAGGGAAATTTTTCTCTACATGATCAGTCTGTATGGAGGGAGAATCTTTATTTATAGGGACTTGAGTGGAAAGTTTCACTGTATATGTTGTCAAGTGCCAGCCTGCCTTCACATGAGTGTGTTCACACACACACACACACACACACACACACACACACACACACACACACACACACACATATTCTCTCTCTCTCTCTCTTTGTCTAATATCACAGATGTGAACAGACGTAAAACTGAAGTACTACTACTACTACTACACACACACACACACACACACGCACACACACTCACGCACAGACAGATGCACGCATATGCACACAAGCACACACACACATACACACCAATGAAACATCTAAATTTCAATGGGCAAACCTACACAAAGACAAAGGTATTCATGTACTTTGCACAGCACAAATACACACACACACACACACACACACACACACACACACACACACACACACTCTCTCTCTCTCTCTCTCTCTCTACACAAATACAGACACACACACACACACACACTCTCTCTCTCTCTACACAAATACAGACACACACACACACACACACACACACACCAACATAATAAAACTTCTACAATTCAATAACAAACCCGAAGTTCTACTTACATCCAAATGCAACCAGAAAATAAATCTGTCCCTCACCCCCTCTTCCCCCCCTCCCCATCCACCCCAAATTCAACCCCAATCAGTGACAGGCAAACTCACAATCTCCTTCTCCCGCCGATACAGCCCGACATCATAGACAATCAGCTTCACATCTTTCAGCTCCTCCTTCAGATCATGATGGATGTGCTGCAGAAAACCCTGCATAAGATAGAACTGGGACGACGCCACAGCCGTCACCAGCGGTGGCAAGCTCTGGGACTCTGCCGGATAATCCTCGTAGTCAGGGCGATAGGAGGTGAAGCGGCTGAGTGAGGTAGGGAGCAGCGTCTCTTTAGGGTAGTCGGACACCAGTCTGAGATTCTCTTGGAGGTCAGTGCTGAAGTGGGCTTGGCATTCCTGACACCAATGGGTCAGTGTTTGCTAGTGGTGGAATTAGAAATAGTAGCAGCAGCAGCAGCAGCAGCAGCAACAGCAGCAGCAGTAGTAGTAGGAGTAACAGGAGGAATAACGGTAGCAGCAGCAGCAGCAGTGACAACAGCAGCAGCAGCAGTATATAGTAGTAGTAGTTGGTGGAATAGCAGCAGCAGCAGCAACAGCAGTAGTGGTAGTGGTAGATATAGTAGTGATGGTGACAGAAGTAGTGGTAAGCTGTGTTAGTAGCAGTGGCAGCAGTAGTAAGAGTCAAGGGTTGTAGTAATTAGTTCTAAATGATGACAGGAGCTGCGATAGTATTACTAACATAATAGCAGTGGCAGAAATGTTGGCAGAAGTAGAACACTGGCAGTCATAGCTGAATAATTTACTCACACCAGCATCACCATTCATAGCAGAAGTATACCAACAGCAACATAAGCCACAGTAGTAGGAAGAAAACAGCAGCAGCAACAGTAGTAGTAGTAGTAGTAGTAGTAGAGAGCCAAAGCAGCTATAGCTGTAGTAGTAGCAGCAGCACAGTAGCAGCATTAGTAACAGAAGTGTAACAGTTGCGGTAGCCATAATGGTGGTCTTAGTACAGCAAGAGTTGTAGTAATAGCGAAACAGCTAGCCCACATTAGCACTGATAATACAATAGCAGCAGCAGAACAGCAGCAGTAGGTCTACAGGGGTCTACATGCCATACAAATAAGAGGCATATCACACACTGAATTCAAAAACGAAATACATAAGCAGGATACAGGAGTATGAATAATGCATGGAAAGAAGAATCAATGGGTAGAAACATCTATTGAAATTTAGAGCACAGGGCTCAATCACACAGAGTGCATAACTTACCAGTCATAACAATTCTTTTGATGTACTGTTTACTTACTTCAGACTACTACACCTTTTATTTTCTTCCCATCTTGTCTTCCCCCCCACCCTCCCTAATCCCCCAGCAGCGTTACCCCCTACTGCTCATTCCAGCTACCACAGCCATGGTGATACTGTCACAATCCAGTGCAAGCAGTCTACAGTGAGCAATCAATATCGGGTCACCATAAAAAAAAAAATCCCCAGATGCTGCATTTCTAGTGTTCAGTGATGCGCATTCTGATCCAGCTTACGTAGGATATACCATTTACCAGGCTTCTACCTGATGATAATTACTGCTTAGTCACGGAGCTGGTGTGATCAGCTTACCCCTCCACTCAATGTCACCACCTCCATCCAGCAACAGTCCCCATGATACCATCGACTTTGACTCAAACTCATGACGTGTACAGATCTAACAAGGAAATGGAAACTGAGGTCACCATAAGAGTGATGACTGAAGCAGCACAGAGTTTAAGAGCTTTTTCTTTTTCAAATGATGATCAATGGGATCGAGTGTCATCCCAATCAGGTGATGCGTTTCTGTAATTAGTAGTTAACATGACTTGATAGTAAAAATGAGTGTTTAAAGTAATTTGCATGTGATGGGGATGAAGGGGATGAGACTATGGGGTTCTATTCTGGTCTAATAGTATATGACATGTTTGTAGTCTCCTCCTTTCATAATATAACTCTAGGTCAGCTAGGTCTGAGACATACAGATGCCTTCTTCTGGAATGTTTTTTTATCTTTTGTATTAGACTTATCTCCCAATAACAGCTCCCTTCCTTACAACATTTTTTTGTCCAGAATACTTTTGTCATTGTCTCTTTGAAAAACTAACATCCCGAGAGAGAGAGAGAGAGAGAGAGAGAGAGAGAGAGAGAGAGAGAGAGAGAGCAAAAGCAGGAGAGAGAGAGAGAGCCTGTGTCTGTAAGACACACAGAGAGAGATGGAGAGAAAAGAGTATGCATGAGCGGGCATACATATGTGTGTGTGCGTGCATGCGTGCATGTATGTGTGTACGTGTGTCTGTGTTTGTGTGTGTGTGTGTGTGTGTGTGTGTGTGTGTGTGTGTGCGTGTGCATGTGTGTGTGTGTGTGTCTTAATCTGTAATAATAAACAGCTGGTAAACCATTCTTCCATTATTATGAAAATGATTGTAAAAAGTTACAAAAAAAAAAGACAGTCTTCAGATGAAAACATAAAATCTTTATCTTATAATGGGAAAATGGGTACACTGATTTCTCACTAGTGGACAGAACCAGTTGTTGCTTCAAGTGGCTCAAGGTAACTTTCCACTGATGAATGAATGGCAGTGATGACAGAAAGAGAGATACAAACACATTAACCGATGTCGCATGAAAATACTGACGATAGTGAAGATGATGATGGTGACAATGATGGTAAACGGTGACAGTGATGACAACAACATCCATCATCCCTACTGTCATTTCAACGAAGACGACTCACCTCCCGCAAGTCAGAATCACTCCATATCACCCTCAGTGCCATTAGGATGTACCCCCCTGCCACATACAGCCCATACATCAGCAGTAACAGAAGAAGAAGAACGATGCCAGCACAGCCTTGTTGCTGATGTCAAATGCTGTCTTCAGCTGCTCACCTCGGGTGTAGTAGGCATACTCTTTGCCCGTTTGTTTTTTGCTTCGGCTGCCCAAACCTGGGCGCTCAGTGGGGGCAGATACCACCTTCTTCTTCTTCTGCAAAAGTTACACACTTTCTTTAGTCTTTGTATGCTCAGTCCCCTTGCTGTGATGGCTCTCTTTTTCCTGAATCAAACATACATTTCACATCATTACAACAAACAAACGAAAAAAAGGAAACTTCACAAACATGACAAATATCAGAAAATATAAACATAAAGCAAATTTACATTAGTCATAGGGACAAACTGTATGTGGGGCATTTAAAATTCAATGTGTTTAAAGTACCAGTCTCTCTCTCTCTCTCTCTCTCTCTCTCTCTCTCTCTCTCTCTCTCTCCCCATCTATCTACCTCTCTATCTATCTATCTATAAAAAGCAGAACTAAGCACTAAGGACACTAAGCAGAGAACAATGTGTATATGCAAATCTTTATGTAATGCAATATACCTCAATTAATGTTAACTCTTTGTTTACTTGATGGATAGATTTTTACATGTCATTACTAGTCTCAACCAGCTGTTTCTATGGATACCACTTTCTACAAAATGCTTGAAGACTTTTTTTTTTAAAGAGTGTGCATAGTTTTCAACTTCCTAATTACTTCTTAACTCAATGAGGGAAAAAAATTTACACATGGTCTATTGTCATATATCTTAAAAATATTTTCTCACAAGGTTGTTAATGAAGGTCTGGATTAGAGAGCACAATGGGCGTTCAGTTGAATGGATGTTTATTATTTTTCAGTGCTTAGGTGTGTATGTGTGTGTGTGTGTGTGTGTGTGTGTGTGTGTGTGTGTGTGTGTGTGTGTGTGTGTGTGTGTGTGTGTGTGTGAGTACAACACTATGTTAATCTGACAGTAAATGGTTTCAGTCAGTCAGTCAGTGTGTGTGTGTGTGTGTGTGTGTGTGTGTGTGTGTGTGTGTGTGTGTGAGCTTATATGTCCTTGCATACATATGTGCATGCATATGTGTATGCAGGCTTCCAAATGTGTAAGTGTGTGTTTCCTTACATACATGGGGTGAGTTTGATTTGATGCTATAAGTGTCTTTCTTATATGTGTGGGGTGAATTGTGATTTGATATTGTGCGTGTGTGTGTGTGTGTGTGTGTGTGTGGGGGGGGGGGGGGGGGGGGTGCGACTGAAGAAACAGATGGAGGAACTGCTTTGCAGAAGAAAAGGAGGACTTTCCACCCAGAAGAAGCACAGTATAGTAAATTTTCGACTGCCGCCGAGCGAGTTTGGCATGATGGGTTGTGGCAGGTCTTCAGAAATTTCAGCGTGTAGGAAGGGTTGGTCCAGATAATACAGGCACTGTGCTGCTTGGCAACCAGTGCCATGCTCATGAACAACGGTCTGCCAAATAAGGGACTTCTTCCATACAACTGTTGGCGTCAGACAGGGCTGTCTGCTCTCTCCTCTTCAACCTGTTCTCGGAGAATATTATGTGCGAGGCCATCGAAAACTTCAACACCACCATCTCAGTGGGGGCAGGCTCATATGCAATATGTGATTCGCTGATGACATAGATCTACTTGGCAGAAGCAACAACAAACTCTAAGACCTAATCAGCAGGCTAGAAGTCCAAGCCAGTGCATATGGGATGGGATGGAAAAGAGCAAGGTGATGGTGAACAGCAGCAATGAAGACCAGACCACAAACATCACAGTGAATGGACAAAAGCTGAAGAGGAGGAAGCATTCAAATACCTCAGCTCTAAACTCATGAAAGACTGTCCCTGTTTCAAAAGAAATCAAAGTCAGATTAGCTCTTGCCACATCAGCTATGGCACAGCTCACAAAGCTGTGGAGAAGCAACAAGATTAGCTTCCTCCAAAACTCAAGTTATACAAAGCTCTCATCCTCTCAATCTTCCTGTATGGGTGTGTGAGAGCTGGACCTTGACAGCAGAGTTGGATAGAAGGATCCAAACCTTTGAAATGAAGGTATACAGAAGACTGCTCCACATCTCCTGGGCAGAGTACAGAACCAACGACTCTATCCGAAAGCAGGTGGCTACACTAGCAGGACCACAGGAACCCTCTTGGCTACTGTTAGGAGGAGAAAGCTGATGTGGTTTGGCCATGTGACAAGACACGACTCGCTGGCAAAAAAACAATCCTGCAAGGCACGCTTGAAGGAGGAAGGTGCAGTGGGAGGCAGAGAAAGAGCTGGTCAAAGAACGTGATAGAATGGATAAACCTCAGGCTGCCAGAACTCCTGTGAGAAGCAGCAGAGGACAGGCCGCGATGGAGAAGAAGATTGATGGAGTCATCCCTTATGTCCCCTTTATGACTACTTAGGTCACTGGAATGAGAAGAGAGTGTGTGTGTGTGTGTGTGTGTGTGTGTGTGTGTGTGTGTGTGTGTGTGTGTGTATGCACCTGCATGTGTATGTATCTCTGCGTCTTTGTCAGTACAACAATATGTGAATCTAACAGTAAACGGTTTCAGTCAGTCAGTATCTCTATGTGTGTTACTGTCTTTGATCTGTGTGTGCTTGCATATATATATGCATGCATGGATGTTCAAGTGCAGACTTCTGTGTATGTGCCTGCCTGCAGGTGTGAATATGTGTATGCATACTTTTTACTCATGTATGTGTGTTAAGAAGAGTATCAAGTATGCTTAGTAGGCAGGTACTTCTATGTGGAACAGAATACATATCTGGGCATTTGCATGCATAAATGTCCTGTAATTCAATTTTGATTTGAAGTAATGTTTTCGTATCATTTATGTAAATAAACTTTTGCCAAAAATGTTCATCAATGCTTCAACATAGTTCTGTTTACAGTAAAATAGAATGTCTTGGAAAGTGGCTAGACAGTGAAAGAAAAAATATTACATGTTCCAAATGTCTCATTACCTGTAAATGCAGGTATGTGCATGCATATGTGAGAGTGTGTGTGCATTCACGTTTGCATGTATCTACGCATGCATGCATGTTTGTGGATTTGATACGCAAATGACAACCACTGAACCATCATTGATCATAATGCTGTCATTATCAGTTTAGGAAGCACATGGATGCATTATCCGTATCCATCATCAATGCAGAGCTTCAGGTTGTTGGTGTGGCCACTGCATAAATGCAAAAAGTTTATGGTACTTTGATAAGATGCACCCATCAATAGCACATTGATTAGCTGATGCCAGACTCTTGTGACAAGTCAATGCAAGCATTTAAAAAAAATATCTAGGCATGAGCTTATTTGAACTGGGCCCATAATTTTCAAACTGACTCTTCATTTTGGCCAGCAATGGGCAATTTAACTACCGATACCTTGAAACAATCTGAAGCTCTGTCAATATGTTGTTTTGCTGGTGACTTACCTGTTCAGCACCTGTTATTTGTCGAAGTCCTTTGATGTAGGACTCCTGGAGCGACGTGAGGCTCATTGCTGGAGAATGGAATTAAACTGGTGTTAGTAGTGGGTTTACAAAGTTCTGTCCATCAAAATCTAAATGATTTTTTAAGACCTCCACTGTCGTTTTCAAAGACTCTAAAACTAATGTAAGTTGCCAAATATTGCACAACCTCTAACCATGACAGCACATTATTTGAAACACTTGACTAGCAAGCAAATAAAGTATACATCTTGCTAAATGGCAAACACTGATCTATTAATAGCATATTACAAGATTAGGACGTTGTTTTGGTGATCTTTTGTCACAGTCTACAATTCATTTTCTCCTTAATTTTAAGTGAAGGGAAAAAAAATTGTTGATACAAGACCAATAAATCTCTAGAACTATCTAACACTCTTACACAAAACTCTTAATTTCAAAGGCTTTGAGGATCTTTATAAACATGCTTTCAGATCTCAAGTGGTCAATATATAACAAAGTACATCATAGTGCCTGAGAATGATGTATAAGCAATAGGTGGGTACTGTTCTTATGATGTACCAGATTTGAAATGATAAAGAAATTAAATGATCAAATGAAAGAATAAACCATAATAAATAGAGGAAAGCCTGCTTCAAAATGATGGGGAAATTTCAAGGACTCATACACCATTGGGCTGTACAAATTCATTTTACTGGTATCTGGTTGACTACTTTGTAATCTGTCCATTTGTAATAGACCATAATTAACCACTCTTTAAATATAAATATCAGTCTTAGCTACAAGACTGTATCACTTTTGCCGGGGATTAAACTCTCTCTGTCTCTCTCTCTCTCTCTCTCTCTCTCTCTCTCTCTCTGTGTTAAAAAACAAACAAGCAAACAAAACCCTGTGCATATAGAGCTGACGATCCAACGTGGCTTCTAGAAGATACTGGTAACTTTACATGTTCTATAAAGAAATCGAAAACTGAACACAATATACATGTCTATGTAATAGGGGCCTACTCATTATGCGGCATTGTACGCATAAATAATTGAAATCAAACTTGCAAACTTAGACTAGTTTGTTGTTGTTAATGTTTTCTATTCCGCACACCGAGCACCTGTTATGAAGATTGTCACAACGTCTTCTCCAGTCCTCGAAAGTCGTCTGCTTCAGATAGCAACATGCCGAAACAGGAACCAGCCGCCATGTTGCTTCCGGTTGTAAATAATTTGCATGTTGCCATGCAACTGAGGGCGGACATGAGACGTTCGAGATCTTTCTTGTTAGTATTTATTTTCCTCGTACTTACCTCTTTTTCTCATACTCACCTGTCCAAAGAAAAGCATTATTCCTATTTGGCGTGGTACAACGCCATTTCATTAGGACCCCCCCCCCCCTCCCTCTCCCCCCAAGAAAATAGAAAAAAATGAAAAAAAAAGGGGGGGGGGGGAAGGGGGGAGAACAGGGAACTAACTCCCATATAGAACAGACAGAATGATTACCCATCATGAGTTGATAACTTTGCGCCATTTTTTAACCGAAGAAATGGGGAGTCCCATCTCAGTTTCAACTTCAGTTTCATCAAGGAGGCGTCACTGCGCGCGGACTAGTCCATATACGTTGTACCACATCCGCTAAGCTTTGAGACCACATTACGCATGATTTTAAGCTGATGGATTTCGAATTAACAACCAAGATGAGAGAAGTGATCAATGAAAAAGAGGGGTCTCGTGGCTACGACATAGCGGATGGCTGACCTGTGCATTAGCCCAATGCGCTGGTCAGATCTTGAGTGCCTGTCTAACATTGGTTGCCTTTTTTTTTTTGTTTTTTTCTCTGTGTGTAGTGAATGGACGTGTGTGTGTATGGATGTGTGGCAGGGGCCCATGCGCGTGTGCGCATGTGTGTGTGTGCGCGCTTGTGTGTGTATGTGTGCGCACACGTATGTGTGTGTGTGTCCCATTTCAGTGGTAAGAACTAGCTCAGTTTTCTCCCTTTCCCGAGTGGTTAGGCACGCCTCTTTCGGCTCTCTGGTTTTGAGGACTTTGCTTTGATTCATAACGGATTTCCCCAAGCAACTGTTTAGATGGCTTTTGGGGGGGGGGGGGGGGGGGGGGGGGGGGGGGGCTTCTCATTCTTTGGCTGCTTGGCAGGAAAATTCTGGAAAGTTGCATTGCATTGCGTTGAGGTTACAAAAAGCAGCATAATCCTGTTCGTTTTGACACCTCCCAACTTGACATTGAAACCTGCTACTTCGACAGCTTTTCATGTTTGTGCCACCTGTCAAAAGTGGTGTTCTAGCAACGACTCATATATATGAAACCTGTCTCCTGTACTAACTGTTCTCTGTTTGCATCTTGCAGCTCATGCGAAAATTGGTAGGGCGCTATATATAGTGTTCTGTGTGCCATATTTACCAAGACAGACTACCAATTTTAGCAAGACAAGTGCTGCCTCTCCCTGTCACACTTATTCCCAGTGGAGGTAAGTCAGGTAAGTCTCCCTTCCATCTATTTTGCCACCGGTCTCACGATGGAAACAGTTCTCTTTTTCAGAAGGCTGTTATCATGAAGGAAGTGCCCCTCCCCACCCCCACCCCCCTGTGATCACTCCAAGGCTTACTTCCAAGCTTCAGTTCACACTGCATCCCATAACTATCACTGTTTTGCCATTTACAGGGGAGGCAGCAGGTGGGGATATCTTTCCCTTCAAGCCATACCCTTAGGTCTGTCTCTCACTCAGTCTTTGGGTATTCGCCAGGGTCATGGACACAGTCATAGTGACGGTAATGCAAAGGGCCAGCTCCATCTCGTTGAATGATCTGGATCCAAAGGAATCAAGATCCTGTGGCCCTCTACAGTCGTCTCGATTCTAGAGAAAACTCTCACTTTGTGCTTCTTGGTGAACCTTGAGAAGTCAGACAGATTTCCATCTCAGAACTTTATACAGTTGGGCATGCGCGCATCCTTATGAACTCGATTTGGTTTGCCTTCCAGATTTATGGGTAGAGAAAATTCAGTTGTTTACTTAATCCCTTCTTCCGTCCCAGTCAGCATCACGTGACAGCTTTCAGGCCATGGTTGGTCCCGCATCCTCAGCTGCAGAGCTTGTCCCTCTGGGTCGCTTTACTAATGCCCCCTGCAGTGGGCACTGAGCAATGTTTGGACTCAAATCTTCTGGAAGTTAGAATTTTAAGCAGCCCATGAGTCAGACCTTTCTGTCCACCATTCAGACTTGGCTGGATCTGGCTTGGTTGAAGTCTGAGGTTTCTCTTCTTCTCCCTCAGTCGTTGTACACAATTTTGTGGTGGCATGAGCGAGTCGGGTTGGGGTGTTCACCCTTATCCCTTGTTCCTAGATTTCAGTGGGAGATGAGGTTCCCAGGAAAGTGACAACACATAAACGTCCTCAAGATGTGACGAGTCCTTCAGGCTCTCCGCAGTTGGTCTCTAATTCTAAGAGACAGAACTTTGACAGTATGCACAGACAACTACAGGGTCACAGCATACCTAAAGAATCAAGGGGGCGCTCACTCCAGGTCTTTGAAATGACCTTGGTGTCTTTCTACACTGTTGTCAGTCCATGAGAATTCCTTTCTGGTAAGGCACATTCCGGGCAAACTGAATGTTCTAGTGGCTTCCTATCGCAAGAAGGGACAGGGTCCTTCCTTAGGAATGGATGAGAAACAAATCAATATTCCAGTCGATTTCCCAGGTCCTGAGAACCCCTGTGTCGACCCGTTTGCCACTTCATGGAATAAACACCTCCCCAGTTTTTGTGTCTGCCGTTCCAGACCCATCAGTCTTCGCTGTGGATGCTCTAGCAGTTTCATAGAAAAGGGATGTTCACTTAAGCATTGCTCCAACCTGCCCCCATTTGCGCATTCTAAACAACGTGGCCAGGGAGAAATGTCAAGTGATTCTTGTTTGCCCATTCAAATGGATGCAGACTCGGGTCAACCACTAAGTCACTCTTCTCGTGATGGTACACACATGCCACTGCCTGCGAGAACAGGCTTGTTGCTTCAACCCAGACTGAAAAGATCGTTCATAAACCCCAGTTCTCTCTCTCCACGCCAGTTACATATCTAGCAGAGACGTTTCCACTCTTCATGCGTGGACAAGATGAAGGCTGGGCAAAGACCATCGATCTTGGAGGTATATGACTCTAAGTGGATTGTCTTCTCTAGATGGTGTAATCAGGTAGGTATACCTTCTGCAAAGGCCAAAGTAGGTGTTGCTCAGTTTTGGGAAGACTTACACATCAAGGGAAGGAAGACGAATACCCTTAATGGGTTCAGATCAACAATTGCCCAAAATATTCAAACTTATGGGAAGAGACATTGTTATTAGCCATGTTTCATTTCCAACAGAGCTCATTGTATACTCCTCGTTAGGATCTGTAAGAGTCACTTGGTGCTCTAAGTGCAGTCTACCACTGGTCATGGAGTATCTGGCCTCCAGTGACTTTGAGCCTCTTGCTGAATGCTCTGTCAGGAAACTCGCACTGAAGATGTGTGTAGTAGTCACATTGGCTTTGGCTTCTGCCAGAAGAGCGAGTGAGGTCTATGTCTTCTCCAGAATCTACAATCCTTGAAGTGGAATAAGGATGGCTCGGTCACACTCTCAACATGGCTTTCATACCGAGCCACGACCACTTAATCAGAACACTGACAGTAACCTTGCTTCTGCTGGCCCCCTTCATCATCCATCCAAGACCCTGCCGATCGAAGGTGGAATGGGTTCACTGTCCCTGTCAGAGAAAGATAATGTATCTTGAGAGGATAGAGTCCGGCTCCTCATCCAACTTTTTATGGCACAGTGAGCGGAATGTGGCTGTCAAACCCCAGATGTTCAACTCCTGGCTTAGACAGATTATTTGCCATGCTTATGTCTATCAGGGCACATGAAGTCCATGTTTTTTTCCGCCAGTTGCGCCCCCTAGTGAAGTGTTGCAGTCCCTTACATCTATCTGGCAGCAAGCCGGAAGTCACACACTACTTTGGGCAGATTTTACTTACATGATTTGACTGAAGATATGGAAACTTTTAATTGTCTGGGGATGTTGAAGCTGCACATCGACACTATTCGATGAAAAAAAAAAAAAAAACAACCTGCTGAGCCTGCCATTACTTGACTTGTCTACATGTTTTTGTCTTTATTTGAACATAATTTGTTTATGTGTGAAAGGTGTTTTCATGTATGATGTGGGTGCTCGTTTTGTGGGTCCTCTTCTTTTCCTGTACCATTGAACACCATCACACTCAACTCTGCAGGGGTGCTGGGTCTCTTCTGGTTTTTTTTTCATTAGAACTTGATATCAATAGCTAAAATGTGACTGCGTTGCTGGGACTGCTACAAGACAAACATGCATGTGGTAAAGTATGGGGCTGGAATGAGCTGGAGTAATGCCAAAGTGTGGGTATGTAAAATGACAAAAGAATAAAATGACAGTCATTTCAATCTACAGGCCTTTAATTGTGTCATTATTGTCTTTTGATATTCATTACCAGTCAAGGATATTGTATGTGGATTCGAAGGTTATCATTAAGAAAGTGTTGCATGCATTTTATTTGGAGAAACCAGTTTTACACTGCTGTACTCATATGCTAGGTAATGATCATAGTGTTCAATAAACCACAAATCAAAAATAATTGTATCGATCTTGTGTGGATGTTACCTGAAAACTTCTCTGATTTATTCCACAAAAGATGAAAATGCAGATACTCCCTTGAAATTTTTGTTCTCATCATTACCATCATCATTGTCACTATAAAACTCAACTGAACTATGGAGATTAATTCTAAGAAGTATTAGCTTTTTTCTTTCTGATAATCAGTTTGACTAGTAATCCTGGTTTACCCATAAGTTTCATTCAGTGATTATTAGTATAACTTGGACCCTGGTTTACCTCTAATGTATTTCAATAATTGATCGTTATCATCACGACAGACTTCTACGTGCAAGATTTGGATCGCTGTTCTTGTCAGAAGCCTGGTCTAATTCAACATTCGCAGGACACCCCTACTACACCTATGAGCACAGTTATATGTTCTCAATGGTTTTATGAATCAAGTGGGTTTCTTTCTCATAATTTTGTGTATGACAACTCCATTGGTGTTGTGGGTCGTTTAGGATTGCTTGCTGCACATGGGAGTTCAGTTCATTGTCTCACATGAAAGATTAGCACTCCAATTATCACTTAAAAGTCTGGTAGAGAGGGAGAAAAATCAAATCTGCCCTTGCTAGAATTGAACCACAGACCTCCAATTCAGTTGCTGCCAGATGAATTTAAAAAAAATTGTTTTTATTACAAGACCACTCTCCACTCATTGGTTTTCCTACCTTTTTTCTTCTATGTTACTTTGTAACTATTTTGTGTGATAATTAGGTAAAAAAAAAAAAACCCACAAGAATAGTACGGAAGAATGGAGTTGAAGGGTGTAGCAGAGCCTTTTTTTTTTTTTTTTAAAAAAAAAAAAAAAAAAAGTTATAACAACATTGATGACATTGTTCACCTAGGAAATGTTCCCGTATCATTCTATGAGCAGGCTCGTGATTCAGACTTAAAACTATGTGTTAGATTGGAGCTTGAACTGCCACACAGCTTGTCACACACACATACCAGCTTTTCGATTACGTCATTTTTTTAACATGATACATATGTCACACACATGCTAGCTCTTTTTATGCGTCACTCTTTGCACATCACACACAAAACTCTTTGTACATGTCACAAAAATACACCAGCTCTTTGTACGTCATTCACATGTCAGCTGTTTGTACATGTCACAAACACTCATCAGCTTTTTGTACATATCACACTTGTTCTACACGTCACACACAAATACCAGTTCTGTTATATACAAGTCATACACATCAGCTCTTGTGCATGTCATAAACACATACACTAACTATCCACCATTTCACATAAATATATCAACTCATTACACATCACAAACCGGTATTTCTGTCACACACACACTACTAGATAATTCCGTTATGTCACAAAGAAGCTCTTCCAAATGTCAGACATTACACCAACTCATTCTACCTGTCACACACCCATCAGATTATTCAACACATATCATCATCCACAACAGTCCCTTAACCATACTGTCACTGGTGCACCACTTGAACTGACAATCCTCCTTTCTCATCTGTCTTCTTCAGCTCTCTAAAAATCGCTAAAGCGAAGGCCTGTTCATTACTGGATAATGTCCTCCCCTTCATCGCTGTCTGCCCCTTCTGTGTCCTGGTGAAGTACATGCAAGAAGGTATTTGCTAGACCAAATGAGCAACAGATGTGACTGCATAATTTCGGTTTTTGTTTCTTGACTGTTGTCAGCAGTCTACTGAGGACCCAATGGCTGCCTTACTTCTTTGCACACTTCCCTTTGGCAACATGGTCTTGGCGGGAGATAAGCAGCATTCTGCGGTAGCAGCTAATTTCAAATGCCAGATTCTGCTGTCAGGGTCAGTGTTTCACAATCATGGAGATAGTTTGATATCACTAGTGTGCACGACATTCTCACTTTGGAACTAAAAGATATACAGTTATACTAGATGGTCTCAAGTTTTGACAGCTCTGTTGAGGCTTGGGTCATTCTACAGAGAACTTCTGCTTTGAACCCTTCATCTGTCACAAATGCTCCCATTTACTTGAAGCTGCTTACTGTTTCAGTTTCCTTTGACTGCTTGCTTGAATTTCTGTTTTGTTGCCTTTGGTGTTGGTGTTGTCAAACTTTGGCAATGACATCAGAGGCTTGACTGAACAGGAAGATAAACTTGCCCAACTAGTAAAGCACCCAGACAAAACATCCGCAAGATCCAGCATGGAAATTGGTGCAAAAAAAAAAAAAAAAAAAAAGACCAAACTGATAATACATATATTACCATCATCTGATTCTGCAAACTTGAACACATCAGCTTATTCTATCACATATTCACACAAGCTCAGTCCGTGCACGTACAAATGCTTGTAACAAACACACGCACATGTTTCTTTTAACACTGATATATTTGTTTTTAGTTGTTCAACCCTGTTGTACAATTCCACACAAAAAAAACAATCGGAAGAAATGTGCCCTGTAGTAAATACCTCTTATAAACAGAATTTAACACTGTCATAATATTTTGAAATTACAGAGTTGTAAAACGCATGGATAATGTACATACCATAAAGCAATTCTTCAATCTACCGACATGTAAAATGCTTGAGTAATGTAAACAGTTACACAAGTTCTAAAACTCTGCTAAATGGTTCGTTACAAACGCATGAATAACACATACACTGTAACTAAAAATTCATGAATCTAAAATGCTTGAATATATCTGTAATATACATTGCCTAAAAAAAAACGTGTTAAAAAAGGTACACACTAAATTGTTAGACACATTCAAGGAAATGGGCTTGCATTTTCCATGGCCTCAGAAAAAATCAATCCTTGTGTTTTCCCCAATTATCTCTAACACCTGAGGTACAGAAACCCTGTAAATGAAATCTTGGCAAAACAAATGCACACAGAAGGTCAACCCTGTGCTCACTATATTGGAACAATCACTCATGCGCATGTCTACCTTCTACACATAATTCCTTGATAAATAAATGTAATACATTAACATTGAACTGTTCATATGCAGATGTGTCATATAACAAGCCATTCTTCACTAAAAAAAACAACCCCCTAAAAGAGAAACATTAAAAAGAAGTCTTTTTTTTCCTTTAAGAATAGCCCAGCCAAACATAAAGGTTATTTCAGTTTTTCAAAAACTGTCAAGAATCTGTAACATGAAATCACCATTTTGACTCCCTAAGCTATTTACCCATCTTTTAATACAAAATATTAAGACACATCTTAACAAAAAAAAAAAGAAGAAAATCACAAACTTTGGCACTTCAACTTTCAAGAACTTGTAATATCCTGACAAGAAATTTACCAGGTCATCAATGCTAATTCCATTAATGTCAATGTAGAGAGTAGATAATTATAATAAACATAGACAGAGCAGGAGAGAGAAAGAGAGTGGGAGGGAGGGAGAGATGTGTGTCCATGCCTTTCCTTGACAAAATAACCAACCCACCCTCCGTCAAAAAACCATATATCTGTACAGCTTATTTTCATCGTTTTAGATACAAATGCAGTAGAAGCCTTTCAATGGTATTTTCAGCCCAGGAATGCATTTATACATACTGGATCCATATGAAAACAATGACTTCATATAAAAACACATATGCAAATACAGACTTAAAAAAAACACTTTAAACAAAGAAGTGAAAAATATGCAACAGAATATCCGAACACTGGACACACTAAATCAACTACCTTAAGAAAAGAAAAACCTACTTAACAAAAACCCGAAAAAGCCAAGTACAAAATGACAACCTGACAATGCAACATGCCAGAGATATTCTGAATGACATCCTAAAAACAAGGAGAAAAAAAAAAAAGCCCACACAGGGATGAAGATAGCACACTGCTATCCCAAGAATGAAATAGCGGACTCAATCATCTCATCCCCTTGTGACCAGAATCACTCACTATTAGCACTCGCACTCCCACCACTGGTTACCCAAATTCAAAATATGCACGGACAAAACCATAGAAATTCAATATTTTGACCTTTCTGCCATTTAGTTTTTGCCTGTTCAAGGCTTTGTTTGCCCCATACTTAGTGCCTTCTACAGTATGTACTGACACAGAGTACATAATGAAAAAAAAAGAAAGACACAAAATTCGCAAACTTTTACTACCCATTTGGACTAAATTTCTAAAGTCATCTGGAGTCTGCGTATAGTCATACAACAGACAAACACTTGTGTTTAACCTTCCCTCTACATCAGAACTGGGACAATCCACAGCAGTCAATGAAAGCAGATTTCACTCATCATGCTCCTACTATTGATTGGACCCATTTCCTAAGTTTCTTCAAATAAACTGCAATGTTTCAGACATTGGTCTTTTGAGCCGTAAAGGGAAGGGAACTAATCTTTGCAAAAAAAAAAAAAACCCCACCAAAATTCCGTTCTACAGGGAACACCACCAAATCTACAAACTTTTTCAGACCAAAGCTGGTGCCTATGGATGTTTATGGCCTTAAAATGAGTACCTAGGTTTCTGCACACACTTTTCCAAACCTTTAATGTCTGTATGAACCCTTGATCAACTGTCAATCATCATTACTAAAACAATGATGAATCAGAAACTAACAGTTCCTCCCTCAGCCATTATCACTAGAGGCTACGGCTTTAAGACAGAAGCTAAGTGTTGGGGAAGAGACCCTGTGGCAGATGGCAGACATATCAACAACCCTGAACATGAAGAAAAGTGACCGACAATGAACAAATAATCTGCTATTCAACTGGTGACACAACACAAATTCTAAAAAGGCCATTTCACAATTGTTTGTCTTAAGATTAATACAGGTTCCTTTTTTTTAATTAATTCGCTATCTTCCTGTTAAAAAACTTTGCATAGGTCTATGCTGACAGCAAACTGATACTAAAAAATATGAACAAATGTAAATGTTGAATCAATGTATATATGATAGCAGGTGAATCAAACAAAAATGATAGTCATTCCCTTTTCAATCCATATGTCCCTGAGTTGGTGAAGGGAATCAAGTGTCTAACGAGCAACGACAGAAAAAAAACTTTAAATTCTGCTCCCAGAATAGGATGACATTATTCTCAAATAATTCAATCCCTGACTTGGTGAAGGGAATCAAGTGCCTACCCAGCAATGACTAGGATAGGCTTGTGTCGAAAAAATTTTTCTCCCAGAATAGGATGACATCATTCTCAAATAATTTAGATCAATGCATGTCAGAGCAGTTTTTTGCTGCAATTGAACTGCATTCATTAAACTTGGTTATATGTGTCCACAAACACATGTGCACACAGAGAGAAAGGATAACGTTCAAACACCATACAGCAATAGATTTAAAAGAAAACAACATAAAATGCTACCAGTATAACTTAATCAATCAAACATTACTCTTATGATATAAGTCACATGACAACCCAAAACAGTGACAACGTCTGCTGCTGTTCACTCCTTTGAAAATACAACATTGCTTTCTAAATTCTGAACAAACAAAAATGGTCATAATAGAAACCTATGTCTGTTAGTGTAAAAAAAAAAAAAAAAAGCAAAATACAACAAGCATAATAACAATACAACAGTATCTTCACTTTGTCCAAAACATGTATGAGAAAAAGCATAACAAAAACAAACAAAAGGAAACAAAATTCAAGTACATAATAAACAATTCTCCAGTTGACTTGTAAACAAAAAACATAACATCACACTGACTGGAAAATAATCTGGTTCAGTTAAACCAACCAGGCACTATTTGCATCTCAGACTGCAAACCTGTTAGTGTCTTGTCTTACTGGTCAATTCAAGTCAAACTGATGATAGCAAGTTGACCAAAGTCTACATCGTGATGGAACTGCAAAAAATCTTATTTAATTTTGTAAGAGATAGACCTGATCATAGGTCTCCCCCCTGAACTGAAGCCCTGGATGGAGGACTTCAAACTAGTCACCAAGCAAACAAAAACGATGTCCTTAAAGTCTACAACTTTCTGTTTCCTCCACCAATACAACTGATACTGAACCTTTGGGCTGTCTGTGCCATGCTGACTTTCCATAGGGCTTAGACAGATGGCTGCAGGCAGCCCTTTTGTCCGAAATGACTGTTCCATGACCATCCCCCAGAAAGGCTTAAACTGTGGATAGGTTTCTTTGCTGGGTAGCTTAATTTAGTACAAATAAAAAACTGTTCAGAAAAAAAAAAATTATATATGTATGCCTCCCTGATGAGTGTGATTCAGCGGATGAAAGGCCTTGGAGCAGGCAATATGAATGGCTCTGTCTTCAGAATGGATTACGATGGTTCCCATCAGCTGCTAGTGAAGAGTTTAATATTTCTTATATTTCCCTAATTTTAACCTTTGCAATCCGACTATTACTGGTTTGCTATGCGTGTCAAATGACCAATTAAAGACTGAATATGAATTGTGACAGTGCTGATATAGGATTTTCTGGAAAATTCAGTCACAAACATTATTCAAAAGAAGTCACCATCATTTTCGCCTGTTTGATCAATTGCCTACTGTTAGCATTATCGCAGCACATCTCCATGTGGTGGAGTGTCGCAAAACGTTCAATGGGTGCGAGTCTTTAACAGAAGGTTTCACCGTATCAGAACATAGGTCAATACCAATGACAATGTGAATACTGGTGAAAAGAAAGCACACAGCAACCTAGGCCAGCTGGGAAATCAGCAGGGCGTCACATTTTATCAGGCGAGAACTACAACTTGTTTCAGGACAGAAGACAACGTTCATTTTCTCTCACCATAAAACATAGTTCTTAGACTACTATAAAATGACAGACTCAAAGACAGAAAATAAACAGTATTGCACTGGAATTTCTCAATAAACACAGCTGGAACCAATTGCAAAGTGGGGATCTTGATAGGAGAGTGGCTTTACTTAGAAGTCAACTGAGAATCAACAAAGACTACAGTAGTGTTCCAGTGAAATAAATGTTTACCAGGAGGGAGAATTTACCTGGAGGTGAAGCTACAATAGATTAAAACCAAAATATACCAGATTACAAAAAAAGACCTTAAAAGAACGTATATGAACTATGACGAAAAACTAGATAAAAGACAAAACGTTCTGGTTAAAAGTCCTTAAAAGGAAAGTGCCTGGAGGGAAACCTACTATAGATTAAAACCAAAATATACCAGATTAAACAAAAAAAAAGTCCTTAAAAGAACATGTATTCACCATGCAAAAATCTAGATAAAAGAGAAAATGTTCCGGTTAAAAGTCCTTAAAAGGAAACCGTCTTAACAAAAACATATTACTATAATACTCTATCTGACAAAGATTCGCACAAGCGGCCAACAATGCTGCTGCACATAGTATTGTTGTCATGGTTACATGTGCACGTCAACCAACTTGGTTTACACATTGAGAGGTCGTGCCCCTTCTGACGGAGCCACCACGTAGAAAAGTGCTGTGTGTCCTGAGGCTTTGTAGCGGTTCTGAAAACAAAGAAAACATTAAAAGAAAAGAATGAACAAATAGGTATCCCTGTACAGAAGGAGGACAGAATAAACACACATTTAAATTTTCACTGGAAGGTTACCTCTCTACTTTTGAATGCTGAGCGCTTCTATGTGTATATTTGTGTGTGAGAAAGCACACGTGCGTACATGAGTGCGTGTGTGTGCCTGCGTGCGTGTGTGTGTATGCATGCATTGTTTGTGAGTCAGTGTAGTAACAAAGCGTGCCCTGAGGAAAGCCAAGTGCCAAAATGTTGTGAGATAACAACTTGCTTGTTTGTCTTGTCATTTGAAAGAGTGTCTACACACACACACACACACACACACACACACACACACACACACACACACATATATATATATATATATATATATATATATATATATATATATATATATATATGGATATAAAAGAAGCAGTAGAGAGTGTGTACGAGTATATGTGGGGAAGTTGGAGAAGACGGATGGAAAATACTGTGAGGTGGAGGAGGCAGTGTGTGTTAGTAGCAATCAACTCCTGGTTAGAGGATCCCCTCTAATGTTGATATTAGGGGTCACTATCTGATGCTCTCATGGACATAATAGGAGCCTCAACAAGACTTTGCTGTTGTAACTTGTATTCCGTGCATGTTCAATATGGAAATGCTCAATTCCAAACAAAGTATAGGTGTTTCATTGCGCAATTTCCAATCCTGCATGACTTTTTTGATTATGTAGGTCTCCCATGCTCAATCTTTCTGCTTTATTTTTCATGAGCTTGCATCCAGCCGATGGATTTTCCATATCGCTGTCTTTGACTCTCTGACAGCAAAAGTGAAGTCTGATTCCACCAACATCTTTTCTGTTCAACCAGTCCTCCACTTGTGTTTTTAATACTGACGTTAATTGATAACTGCATCATAAATTCTTTCACACTGCTCATTTTGAAATAAACAAGTCACTGTGGATGTGAAATCCGTATGAGAGTCAGTTGTTCCACTTTCAATTGGACAGGAAACACATTTTTGACAAATGGGGTTCCTCACAGCAAAAAAACGCTTCTAGAACACTTCTAGTTCCAATGAGCAAAAATTTGATTCCTTGTTTCTAGCAACAACACACTACACATGATATGCACCCCCCCCCCCCCCCCCCCCCCCCATCATTACTATGCATTTCTGTCACGGCTAATTTAAAAAAAAACCTGATTTCTGCCATAGAAAGAAAAGTCTAATGCATGTACTAATACATGGAACAAGTGTGTGCGTGTATGTGTGGGTTTTGTGTGTGTGTGTGTGTGTGTGTGTGGGTGTGTGTGTGTGTGTGTGTGAAGGTGGGTGGGTGGGTGTGTGTGTGTGTGTGTGTGTGTGTGTGTGTGTGTGTGTGTGTGTGTAGTGTGTGTGTGTGTGTGTGTGTGTGTGTGTGTGTGTGTGTGTGTGTGTGTGCGTGCGCGGGTGTGTGCGTGCATACGTGCATGCATACATGTGTGTGCATGTGTGTCTCCATGTATTTTTTCTTTTCATTTTTTTTCTTTTTACTTCATTTTTTTTTCTTTTTACCAAGTGAGTAATATACGTATGAAGTGTGTTCATGACTGCCTTCTGTGTATGTGAGAGTATATCATGTGCAAGCAAGCATGTTCACACATATTTGGTGCACAATTGTGATGTCCATGTACATGAAATAGATACATGTGAATATATGCACACACATACTTGCTATGAGTGTGTAGATTCCAACATGCTATGTGTGTCTAGATGTATATTGTACGAGCAACTCAACATGCTCATGTGTGGGCATGCACTTACATTATCATCCTTTCTGTGCATCTGCTAAGCAATCAAAACATACGTACATTCCATGACTGCAAACATCTCCTGTTCTCCCAATAAACCTGATGATCCTCTCACAAAAGCACAAGCCAACCAACCCCTTGTCATGAAACTGACCTTGACGTTTTCAATGACCTTGTCCACCGAGTCCTTTTGAAGCAAGGTCACCGTGCAGCCACCAAAGCCCCCGCCGCCAGTCATGCGAGATCCATACACCCCTTCCGCTTTCATCTCCATGGCAGCCTCGACCAGAAGATCCAGTTCTTTGCAGGACACCTCGTAGTCGTCTCTGAAGAGAAAGAAAAAACAGATCAACAAAAGATACTAAAATAAAAACAAAACAAAACAACCACATACAAGTTTAATTAGTTTTTTTTTCTGGACCAGCACTGAGATTTATCAAAGGAAGAAGATATTCTTTGTCTGGAATTTTGGAATTACTTTTGTCTTATTGTAATTTTTCATTTTACTCTTTATCTATGCAACTGTTACTACTAATTTGTGTGTGTGTGAGAGAGAGAGAGAGAACAAATGCATATGTTTGTTTGTGTGTGTGGAGTATGTGCAGACTCACTGGAGTGCTTACTGTTCTCTTTTATAAATGTCTGATCATTATCATCAACTGGGAGAAGAAGGGACACTGCTTTTCGTTACTACTCTCATTAATATTTCTTCATTATTGTTATAAGTATATCCATACTTAAATCATTCATAAATGTTGTAACAGTAACATTATAATCATAACAATTATCATTGTCAACTTTATTGCAAGCACACAATACAAATCCAGAGCAACAGCTTTTAAACTACAGACATCAAGCACCCACAGTTTTGCAAAAAGTATTAATCATCAACTGCCTTTTCCATTTTGACAATGCTTTAAACTCAGTTAATCAGCAGTTATATGACCACATTATTAACTTAACCCAACTTGCTAACCAAGCTAGGGATAAACAACAGCAGTGGCAGAAAATTTACTTTTCCACCATACATTAAGTGCATACATAAAACTATATTCTGTACCATGTATATTTCTTACCATGTATACGAAAAGAATACATAAAAATAAACTGTCAACCAATCATGTACTCCTGGACAGAATTAGAAAGATGAAATCTCCAAACTCAGAACAGACTGTTCCGACAATCTTTACTTTCTTTGAGATATGAAAATCTGATTGCTGAATGGACAGTGGGAGAGAACATATCCATGAGTCCGCTGGATGTGGTTACTCCAGCCAAAAAGAGATGGGCATTTTGAGCCCTGCAACGTCAGCAATGGAAGTAAGCTAGCACAAAACACACAACGCATGCTTTACCTCATCAGTCAAACTTGCCCAGCAATTTTTTTCCCGACTGAAATCTCTTGCCTCAAAACTGTAACACCTCAGTGATCCTCTTGCTTAGCATCTCTGTCACAGTCTTTTTTTTTTAATCTCTTAATAATCAACATCCAGAAAATAAAACTGAGAGCAAAAAGCGTATGCATACATATGTTGCAAAGTGCAGTTATTATATCTTGTCTGAAAAATAAAACACACAGGGATAGCTGTTCACCTCACAGTCTTAGCATTAAAACCATCACAAAATCACCTCACAGTCTTACCATTAAAACCATCATGAAATCAAAGGTACAAAGAAAGGGAACACCCATGTTCCTCTTACAGCTAGAATGAGGATGACACCATCCTGCCGTCAACACGACCACTCCATCCATCCTCCTTTCACAGCTAAAATGAGGATAAATCCATCCTGCCATCAACACGACCACTCCATCCATCCTTCTCTTATAGCTAAAATGAGGATAAATCCATGCGGCCATCAAAACTACCACTCCAAACATCCTCCTCTTACAGCTAAATGAGGATAAATCCATGCGGCCATCAAAGCTACCACTCCAAACATCCTCCTCTTATAGCTAAAATGAGGATAAATCCATCCTGCCAACAACACTACCATTCCATCCATCCATCTCCTACAGCTAAAATGACCACGACACCATCCTGCCATCAAAGCTCCCACTCCTACATCAAACCTCCCTGCACCTTCTGCATACTCTACCACTACCCTCCCCTCCCTCCCCCCTCCCCACCCAACACTTCCAACCTGAGGGAGTCATGGCTGTCCACCATCAGTTTGCCAAACAGCGTGTAGTCGTTCCTTTCCAGCGCCGCTGCAGCATCTTCTGTGCGCTTGATCTCCGAGATCACGTGACGCACTCGTCGGTATGTCTCTGCGTCCAACTTGTCCTTGCATGCTGCACACAGCAAACTTGTATTTTCCCTATCAAAATTCTTTTTTTTCATCATGAAAGTTGCTTGCCTTCCCGCGTTACATTGAAAATATCACTTTATTTCAGATAACAAATTATGCAAAAGAGTGTACAACTTCACAGCAATGTTGTAAATCTCACGTTAGTTCAGATAACAAGCCATACAAACGAGAGAATCACTTCATAGTAATGTTGAAAATCTCACTTCATTTCAGACAACAAATTGTGCAAGTGAGCACATCATAACTTCAAGGGAAACAATCCAATAGTAGTTGATACTGAAAATTATTTCACAACACTCCCTCCAACTGAAGTGGTGGCAGAGTTCTTAAAAGACCTTGATCCCCTCCTCAATTCTTCTCATTTACTAGAACTAACAGCAGTGTTTCATTAAGCTTTTTCATTATTTCAAATCCAAGCTGGTAGATCACCCTGACCTCAAACAACCACGCTGACTGCAGTTGTTCCTGTCTGAAAGATGCTGAATTTTCCAACCATTTGTCAAGACATTCCTAACACTGGAAAGAAAGGACAGTCCGATTTGGAGATCACAGCACTGACTATGGAGCACCTGAGGCCAAAGTATCCGATCTCGAAAATCAGCAGACATGTGTCTGCACAGACAGAGCCGTCAGTCAAGCAGCCAGGAACGGAGGAGACCTGGTATCCATTGATCAAGAGCACAGAACATGAAGTTCGCATCCCCACAGCAACATGAGCTTTTACCAACTTCAGAGCAGATGTAAAGTCTTTTGCATACTGCTGCAGTCTGAGTCAGGGAACGTGCTTGGTTTGACTGGAAGTTACTTTTTGAAACTTTGTAAACTCCCGAAATTTCCTGGCAAGAGTTTCTACTTATTGCCACCATTGTTTTAAGATTTTCTGTCCCTAAATTAACTAAATGACAAGGAAAGCTAAGAACATTTTTTTTTCTTGATATTCCTTTCAATTTTTGCTTTTTATCAGGCTATACCAGATTATACAGGTGTACAATAAAATGAATACTGCTTTTGCCCAAATATTCAGGAACCAAAAGGTACCCCTACAAAATCTTGCTGATCCACAAGATACCCTGTTTCATTCCAGGAAACTTGCATCCCTGCAAAATGCTCAGGAAGAGTTAAAGCCTGATATATTGTCAGGGAAGAGTTACAGCCTGTCACACTGTTTGGAAAGAACTAGAGCATGTCACACTGGGAAGAGCTCAAGCCTGACACATTGTCTGGGAAGAGTCAACCCGCACCTATAAAAAGCTGCGTTATACTGGTCAGAATAAAGCAGTCTATTCCAGTAGCTAATAACATTGATTGTAGACTGGCCAAGACTTCTACAGACAAAATGCAGAACAGAACTTCTGTAGCAGCGCATCTGTCTTTTCATTATTTCTTTCTTTCTATGTAATTTTATGGAAGGACAGGTCTCTGTTGTCTCCTGGGATGAGAAACCATGAATGACACTGCAGGCTCCCAAGACATGTTGAAATTAAGCACAAGCAGGATTTTATTTCACTGAAAAAAAAAAAAGAGAGAGAAGTTTTGAGAACCAGACGTAAACATTCCGAACACATGCCCACACAGCTGTCCTCAACATTTTGGATGAACAGTGGAGACTGCACGTCTCTCCTGCTATGGTTCCTGACCCAGTGTCAGATTAATTGGATGAGTTAAAGCCCACATTATACATTTCAGATATTTTTTCCCCAGTTCAGACTGTTTGAGTTAAAACCCATGTTAGGTTGTTTGAGATGAAATAAACCCACTGTCAGATTTAGATTTTCGTTTACCCCCATTTTTCAAAAATTAATAGAGACCAAGAAATGTTACTATTCTAGAGTAAAAATGAACAAATCTGATCTCAGACAGGACTCTTCACTTTCAATGATGTGCTCACTTTTTTTTCCTTTTCTTCAATGTCTTAAGGATTATGTTAACTGGTAAGGTAATGCTTAAATCCATGTTTGTTGGAAAAATGATACGATGTCTTAGGAAGGAAAAAAAAATATACAAAGTCAAATTGTATGGGAACAGCTGAGGCTTATGTTGAACTGATTGGGAAAGTAAAACCAGAATCAGGTGATGGGGAACAACTAAAGCCCTGTCTGAATATTTTGGGAAAAGAAACAGACCTTGCCAGATAGTTTGGAAAGAGCGAAACATCATGCCAGATTCTCAGGGAAGAAAGGAAAATCAGATTATTTGTAAAGACTGATCATTTAAGAAGAGCTAATGCCCATTTCACTTGCTTTAGGATACAGTAACGTCCATATCAGATTGTTTGGCAAGAACTAAAGACCTTGCTAGCTAAATCTGGAACAGGAAGAGTTCAAGCCTACATTAGATTACTGTGAACAGTCTAAGTCTATGTCAGACTGATTGGAAGAGCTAAAGTCAATGAAGACAGGGAAAGGCTCAACCACATGTCAAATTCTCTGTTTAAGTGCACTAATCTCCATCCTTCTACACTGAACAGTGTTGAAATAACCACCCACTGTCATGAAACAGTTACAAAATAAAATTTTGAAGATGTTATTTTGTCTGGTGAAGCTCTCCTCACCACAGCAACAGGAGAAATGTTAAACACTAGAAGACTCAAAAGCTCTGACACATCCACACACACAAAAAAACCCAAAAGATTATCCATGAAAAAAAAAAAAGAAAGAAAGAAAGACTCAAAAAGTACACTTGACTTAGAACAGGCAGTTACACAAAGCTGGAAAAAAAAACTCTGTAACCATAATGGAATAAAGAAATGATAGCATAAGGACTGAGTAAACAGAAAATAATCGTTTGAATTAATCATGCATCTTGGAGTTCAATAATCCATCTACCAGAGGAAAGTTCCTGCAGCTGCTGCTCACACTTTGACAGTTGTTCTTTGATATTGTACTTTTATTAAAACTAAGCTGATAGACCTCCAGAATTTAAAAATGTCGAAGGAAAAATGAGCAAAATATTTGATGAAATGGACTACCTTTGTTTTCTGACTGTTCCAGTGGTTGCAGACGCCACTTAAACAAAAAAAAAAACCTGCTGATTTTCCATTCAAGCGCAATGGTGCACATGCTATCCAAGCCAGCAAATGACATTCTTGATTTGTTATGAAGCAAGAAAAAATATGTATGTAAGCAAATGGTTGCTGAAACAATGGAAAGTGGATTTTAGAAGTGCAAAGCAAGCATTTCACAAGGTGCAATATGTGAATAAAAAATAAATTTCATTTTCAAATTTTGAGGATCAGTTTTGGAAGCTAATGGATTAAGCTGGTGCTTTTGAAATATCTGTGCATCATTATGACCCAAATTTCTTCCAGTTCATGCTTTGAATCAGAAACGTGCATGTAACATACCCTCGGAAGTGCATCAATGAGAATACGCTTGACAGCGTCCCCATACCTTCCAAATCCACATCAGTGGCTTCCCGCAGACTCTTCTTGTTCATAGCGGCAGCCGCTGTTTCGCACTGACGACGTCGTGTAGGATACTCGGAGCCCGTCAATTCATGTTTGACATTGCAGTTGGTGACCAGCAGCAGTCGCACACTAGGGTCCTTCATCGGCACCAGGCGACCTTCTTGGGATCTGAATCGAGATAAAAGGCGATTTTTCTTTTTCCCTCACCTTACATTAACAATAAAAATCAGCCAACAACAAAAATCAGACAACAGTGGATATGCTTTTGGTTTCTAAAATCTATGTGTATTAAAGAGTGAAGAGAGAGAGAGAGACAGAGAGAGAGACAGAGACAGAGACGCAGAGAGAGAGAGTTTGTCTTTATATTTGTATACCTGTCTGTGTATGTCGTATGTGCTGCGAAAATTTCTAAGCATACATCCAAAGTCAAATTTAGCCAAATGTGTGAGAACATTTTTTAAGCATACTTCAAAGCCAAATTAAGCTACAGATAACTCTGTTTTCTCAAATATCTATCTTACTAGCACACACACACATATACAGATATTCACACACACACAATGTACTCGGACACAAGCACAAAGTGCTCACTCACACAACAAATGCTTTCACACACACACACACACACACACACACACACACACACACACACACACACACACACACACACACACACACACACACACACACACACACACACACACACACAATCATCAATCAATGTACATATCCTCCTATTTCCCATACCGGCAGTCAATCAGCAGAGCGTGGTCGGTACGTCCCATCACAGAGATGAACTGGTCCATGATGCCACAAGGCATGCCTGCAAAGTCATGCTCCGCCTTCTGGCATGCCAGCGCTTTCTTCAGCTGGTCTGCAGTTTTCCCCGTCAACTGCTCCAGAAAGCTAAAGGTTGCCACCTCCAGGGAGGCAGAGCTGGAGACACCACCTCCCAGAGGCACAGAGCTGATGATGGCAGCATCAAAACCTGGCACATCATCTGCAGACAACAATAATAAAAGCATCAGATTAAAATCTGAGCTGAAAGCTGTCCAGTGGCCTCAGAATGTCCAAACACTGATACTGATAGCTTTATAATATGAGCAGTTATTATCTGGGTGGAGAAGTCAGACCATGGTGATACTGGCCACTCGAGGTTAGAGCTCAGTTACACTGACATCAATGAAAGGGCACAAAAATGGAGTCAGTAAACCAGTTTGTTTGACAACATCCTAGGAATGGAGATACGATAACATCTGAAGCTGAAAACCACAAACAGAAAAATCAGGAATGGAGGAAGAATACGGGTATTTCTCAAGGTTTCTGATCATGTATTAACCATAAGAATTTGCTGTTTTTATTTTGAACAATATTTGAACGATTAACCAGACTATCAAGAACTTTGTTGTTTTTACCATGACCCCACAAAACTGTCAGTGAATTGCAAACACTTGCTGGAAGTAAACAGTTTGGCCTTAGCTCTCTGCATCAAATGATTATGTGCAGAGCCATGAGAGTATGCTGAGAGCATCCAAATCAGCCACAAAATCACACTTGTCTGAGAGCAAAAGTGTCCATGATTGTGAAGCAAGCAAAACTCTCAGCATTAAAATTACTCCTTTCAGTTCAATCCATACTCCTAAAAAATTCTTGACACAGATTATACCCCTTCATTTTCCAGAAAAAGGTATAATACACTTTGCTATTAAATACAAGAATCTGAAACACTGGCAAACATCAACAATTCCAGAATTCCTATCATTTTCCATATTTTCATCTCCATACCCTCACCTATTCCCAGTTCCTTCTTGCTCACTCTTCTTCCCCCTCCCCTTAACCTCATCATATCTCACCTATGAAATTGGCAACAACACCCTTCACGTAATTGGCCCATTTAGGAGTGCCTGGGGTTGACGACTTGGAGGGAAACTCTGTATATGTTGGTTCATCAGCTCCTTCCGCTAGTGTCTGGACCCGGCAGGTGTTGCCTTCCGTTTTCTTCCCAACCATAACCGTCACCATCGGCAACGCCTTCAAGGACAAGTCAGAAAGAATACTGTCAAAACAAAGAGAAGAAAAGACACTTCAAGATAGTGGAAAACACAAGAGAAATGACTGAAAGAAGAGTAAAACTGAAAGAAATGTCATGTTAGTTTAAGTTGCTGAACCAACTACATCAGATCTACAACTGAAAGCAAGAGTAAAACAGAGCAGTCAAGACATATTAATTAAAATAGCTCTGCTGACCACAATGCCAGATCTGGACTGCAAACAAATAGATGTGAAAGAACTAAAAAAAACAAAATGAGAGAACGCAAGATTGTAAAATGAATGAAAAATATGAAGGAGATTAAAGACTGCTTGAAAGAATGAATGAAAGAAAGAAAGAAAAAAAGAGAAGTTAACCAGTGAAAATTGGACAGAAAAAGAATGCGTGGGACTGAGGACCGAAGAAGCAAGTACCGGCACTCTGTAGAAGGGAACTAAGGGAAGGAAAGAAGCAAGATAAAAACAGGCAACATAAGGAAAAACAGACAGTACCCCCCCCCCCCCCCCCCCCCCCCCCCCACACACACACACACACACAAAAAAGCAGAAAGAAAAAAGCAAGGCAAAGGTGAGGTGAGGGAGGTGGGTGGAGACTGTTTGGGTCTGTGGCAAGGCACGCCACATTTGCAAGTTCAAATCCTGCTGGTACTGTGAACCATCATCAGAATGCCTTTGTTAATATCAGTCCGCACTTGTCTCTTCACTGTAATGTGACCGTTGATCTCATGTTAAGATTGATTACGTCACCTACTATCCCTAGGATGGTTATCTCCATCAGCATATCTAATCTGGTGTGGATCATGGATAGTGCTACACCTAAAAGTAGTTTTAAGTGGAATTCCACAGGGTAGTATTCTAGGGCCCATATCATTCACTGTGTTCATTAATGATTTACCAAACATGACTCAAACCACATGCAAAATTTTGCAGATGACACAAAAATATATAAGGTGACAAAACAGCACAAAGATCCAACAGGACATATACAGGCCACAAGAATGATTAGATGAATGGAACATCTATTTTAATGTAGCGAAATGTAAGGTGATGCACACTGGCAAAAAGAATGAACAGTCTGAATATACTATGATTATGAACGATGAAATGCAGAAAATAAATACTTGTGTGATGAAGGAAAAGATCTGGGAGTTACCTTTGATAAAGATCTATTCTTTGACCCTCAAATCCAGAGAGTTGTAAACAATGCAATCCAGATGATGGGACTCATCAGGAGAACTTCACTTTTACCTTTATAGAAAAGGTGACATTTATCAAGTTATATAAAGCATTTGTTAGGCCCCATCTTGAATATGCTAATGTAATTTGAAGTCCTCATCTCAAGAGATAGTCAAAACGATTGAAAATGTACAAAGACGGCTATAAAATCTTTGACTTGACTTGACGTTACAAGACTCAGGTTCTTTCAAGTCATAGGACCATGTTCAGGTTCTCAAACTAAACTGACTGGCCTGGGTGGTTTGTTTGAGGATGGCGCCAATCAGATCACTTACTGAACAATTTAGTCTAGGCATTCTGGGTCGTACACTGAAGGTAGTGCTGCCCAGTGCTTATCCAATCTTCTCTTGAATCATCATTTGGGAGGCTGTTCCAGAGGTTCACAACTCTGCGAAGTAATTGCCCCGTACGTTGAGACGATGCCTTGGTTTCTGAAGTTTAAAGGAGTTTCCTCTGGTGGAACTCAGCTCATTCGTGGCGACAGGGAAATCAGGGCATGACACTTTGTAGAATCCATGCAGGTACTTGTAGACTTCAATTACGTCTCCCGCTTTCTCCTGTGTTCCAGACATGGAAGCTTCAGCCGACGTAGCTTTTCGGGGTACAGGAGGTCCTTCAGAGGGCCCAACATTTTGGGTCACCCTCCTCTGGACATTTTCCACTTCAGAGCAAAGGCCTTTTTGATTCTTCTCATCTGGCTTCCACACACAGTGACTGTATTCCAGGAGTGGTCTGACTAATCCCTTGAACAGCTGGACAAAAGTTGCTGGTGTAAGGTAGTCAAAGGTCCTGCAGATGACTCCAACAACACGGTTTGCCTTTGATGTTGCCTGTGCCACATGTTGCTTAAAAGAGAGCGCCTTGTCGATGGTCACCCCAAGATCCTTCTCTGCCTGTGTTTCTTTCAGTTTTACTCTAATTGAGTTGCCGTCTTTGTCTTTACTGTTCATGAAGTACTGTTTCTCTTCGTGGCCTAGTTTCTTCCAGTTTTACTCTAATTGAGTTGCCGTCTTTGTCTTTACTGTTCATAAAGTACTCTGTTTCTCTTTCGTGGCCTGAAAGAGTGCAAAAAACTTAAAACTATACAGAAAGATTCCATTATCTCCAATTACACTCACTCAAAGGAAGGAGGATCAGAGGAGACCTAATTCAATTCTTTCAAATATTCCATAATTATGATATTAATGTGTATGCTCTTTTCAAATTCTCAGAAGTTGGTAACTTGATTGCACTAGAAATAATGAAGGCAAGATTTTTATCAGGCATTGCTGAACTAACCAAAGAAAATTTTGCTTTGCTTTCAGAATTGCTGATTTTTTGAATGCGCTGCCTACTACACCAAATATGCACCAGATATCAACAGCTTAAAAAAACTAAAAAAAATCCCAGACCAAGAGCCTAAACTGAAAGACCTTTTCTTTAGTGTTGATTGAATATAATATGTTATTTATAAGACAGGGCATGAAATCAGACCTAAACAAAGTTGAAAATAATGAGGGGACACAAATCGGCCGCGAGGCCTAAGGCCCAAAAGCCAGTCCCTACTACTACTTAAAAATGAGAGAGAGAGAGAGAGGAGGGGGGGGGGGGGGGGGGGGGGGGCTGGGGGGGGGGATGGACGTGGTTTAAGTCCAAATCCAAACTGAATGATGATGATGCAATGTAATCTTCACCCCACCCCCTTTCCCCTACTTTCCCTCCCCACACCCCAAAACCGTCCCACCAAACCCACCCCTGTCTAAGGAATATCATTGTTTTGTCCTAGAAGTCAAGGAAGCTCGAAAGACCCATGCGCGGAATTTTGTTCACTTTCACATCGAAGATATGGACTCACCATCGGAAACACGAAGCCTTCATTATAGTCAGTGTGCTCGCCTATCAAGTTGACTCGACCCCGGCGCACATGCCGCCAAATCAGGGGAGTTGCCAAAACGTTCTCGAAATGCCGAGGACGCTTTGGTCACGAGCTCCTCGATTGATGGTATTTCAGCAGCCATGGCGAGAATGCAAGAGTATAAACTGATACAGAAATATTACATAAAGCGCAGCAACTCCCTACGGACTTCGATCCGGGAACAACGTATCCAGATCACTCGAAAGGAGTGCGCTAGGCCGTGTCGACTGTAGACCTTCGCTCCGGTCATGGAAGGCGCGGCGCGTAACGTTCGTCTGCACTAGACTTAAGAAGGGAATCCAACTTTTTTTTTTTTTTTGACCGGGTTGTTATCATCATAATGACAAGAATTTGACCCTGTGATTTTGCAGTCTCGTTGCTACAGTAGTGACGAACAGGGGAATGTGCAACTAGATAAAAAAAAAATATATATATATAAAAAAAATAAAATAAAATTCGCGTGTGTCGCCCATCACCGTCAGGTGAATGCAGACAGCCCTTTTTACCAATCGCAAGGGAGTTAACAGAATTCTGTGAATATCTAGTCCTTGGGCGTACTATTTTCGCCAAGAGAAATGGAAAGTGAAAAGTAAGGTTTTCGTAGACAGCTTTTTAAGCTTCTTCCTGTTCAAAATCCACGTCATCTTTGGTAGAGAAAAAAGTGTGACTGGTAAAGGTCAAATGTCTTAATAAAGAAAGAAAGAAATGACCTCTCGTTGGGAGAGACGTCGGGTTGGGGGGGTGTGTTTTTTTTCGCGCGCGCGCGCGCGTGTGAGTGTGTGTGTGTGTGTTGTTTGACAGGCGTAAGGGGCACGCAGGACCGAGGCTGAACAACGTCAAGAACGATCCGTCAAGATGCGGCAGTTTACCGTCAATCGCGACCACCATCATACACACACACACACACACACACAGCTTTAAATTTCTGTCTTGCTGACATACTATCTAGCATTTAGCATACTATTCACTAATTGCCTTGAGTTTACGCGCCAGCTTTACCGTCCACTGAAACAAAATACTGACAATTTGAATCATCGACAAATAAGAACCATGAGGATATTTTGCCACGTCCCTTTATCATCTTCCTGTGACCCTCCCGTCCCCTCGCCTTTCTCCCCACATAAATGCACTGAATAAAAACATTTTTTTTTTTAATGTGTTGCATTGCCAAACAAAGCATCCAACCCACCCACTCACCCCCCCCCCCCCCCCCCCCTCCGTCCTCCCACCGCCCGCCCCCCCCCCCCCCCCCCTTCTCCTGTTCTCACCTAGTCTCTATGACAAAACCAAAATACGCTCTGTTCTGTTTTAAAACAGCTATCTAATAATTATACTCCTCATGTCAAACAAACTTGTACTTTTTTTTTTTTTTTTTTTTTAATCCTGCTGCTAGTTATATGTCTCATCCAATCAAAATCATCGTAACACAATAGACAATGAAAAATAGCTTCTTGTCAAGGCCACAATGGAAGGTCAAGGACATAGTATATTGAATTGCTATTAGTATTATTTTCGTATCGTTCACGTCTCTTTAATCCACAATGTACAGTTGAAAGAATTAAAACCAGAGTTAATGTTCAGAACTACAGACATGTATACCGTTTGAATTGAATGTTATAGGAAACTATGTTTTAGGATGGCTTTGAGACTGTGTGATTTGCATGACAAATTATTCCGGCGAAAAGGTCAGCGAACAAAAACAATCGTCACCGCCAGCTTTTCACAGAACTCGTTTAGCTGGCCCCCACGTGCGTTTCTGCTGGTGTCGACCGAGTAACAGAGGTCTTCGTTTGTGTTGAATTAACCTCGACGCTAGACGTGTGATGGCGCACAAAACGAACTGCAGTAAGTTATCACTTGATTTGTTTGTAGTTGTTGCTCATTTTGTGTTCGACTTTGATCGCGATTTGAAGAAAAAAAATCTTTATAAATGCGTACTTTGAATTATACGTCGATTGTTGATGTAGGTCGACAAGTACCATTTAGCCAGTGGACACTCAACACAGTTTTACGCCAGGACAATGATTTGTTAATAATTTAGTCATGGAGTAAAATCCAGTGACCCCATTTCTAAGGAAAGTTCTCCACGCAAAGAATACTCCGTTTAGTTCTCTCTCTCTCTCTCTCTCTCTCTCTCTCTCTCTCTCTCTCTCTCTCAATCAATCAATCAATAGATTGGTTATCATGGGATACTGAATTCAAGTGCACGCAAGTTTCTCCCTCCCCCTCCCCTCTCTCTCTCTCTCTCTCTCTCTCTCTCTCTCTCATCACACACAATCAATAGATTGGTTTTCATGGTACACTGAATTCAGTGCACGCAAGTTTGATCGGGTTAACCAGATGTTTCAAATTTTATATGTGACGGATCGAAGACAGAAGAGGGAGGGAGGGGAGAGAGAGAGAGAGAGAGAGAGAGAGAGAGAGAGGGTGGGGGCAGACAGGCAGGCGAGTTAACTGTTGAGAAGGGGGAAGAATACAGCGGTTACTTAAAAATATTATACATTTTAGAGACTGACTGAGAAAAAATAGTAGACTGAGATCATTAGTAACTGAGAAAGACACGAGACAGCAAGACGCTGCCACACACACACACACACACACACACACACACACACACACACACTCATGAGTCATACACACACACACACACACACACACACACACACACACACACACACACACACACACACACACACACACACACACACACACACACACACACTCATGAGTCACACACTCATGAGTCACACACACACACACACACACACACACACACACACACACACACACATCACATCACACACACACACACACACACACACACACACACACAACACACACACACACACAGCGCGCGCGCGCGCGCGCGCGCGCGCGCGCGCACGCACGCACACACGCACATTCAGAGAGAGAGAGAGAGAGAGAGAGAGAGAGAACAGTTGAAGGATCGTGAAGGACTTTGAGAGAGACACAGACACACAGTGGGAAAGACAGACAATGAAAAAGGATAGAAACTAAGAGAGATGGAACGTAAGAAACAGAGAGTTAGAGTGGATAAAGCTACCGACAGATCTGAAGACAGACACAGGCAGAGGCGAATCCAGTGAGAGGAAGAGACAAAGAAACTATAACGTTGAAAAGGACAGAGAGAGAGAGAGAGAGAGAGAGAGAGAGAGAGAGAGAGAGAGAGAGAGAGATTCGCAATTCATCAGAGACTGGAAAATCAGACAGAATATAGGAGAGAATCAATTATTCAAAGACAAGAGACGAAGAGAGAGACTTAGAGAAATGACGGCGGGAAAAGAGAGAGAGAGAGAGAGAGAGAGGGGGGGGGGGGGGGGGGGGGGGGAGAGAGAGTCGAAATCCTATATTTACGATGACAATAAATAAGCACTGGTGTGTTTTTTTACATCCAGTCTTCGCCTTGAATATAGTCGGCAATGCAAAAGAAGGCAAGGCAATAAATGTAGAAACAACATGCAAAAAGAAGTTAAAATATAGCGTATTTCAAAAAAATATGAGAGAGAGAGAGAGAGAGAGAGAGAGAGAGAGAGAGGATTGTGCAGTAGTGGGAATGCGGTGAAAGGCCAGAGAGAAGAGGGAGGGGGATGGGGGGGGGGGGGGGTAGAAGGGCGGGAGTGGGGTACGGGAAAGGGCACTAGTATATGCATGTGTAGAGAGAAGTCAAACAAACTGAAAATATCGAGGAATACAAGAAGCATGCACAAAGTATGGAAACGCTCAATTTTTAAGCACAATGAAAGGAAAAAGAAAAGCAAAAGTGGAGAAGAGAAAACCCATTGATAGCCCAGTCACCTGGGGGGGGGGGGGGGGGGGTATCTAGACTCTATGGCATGGAGAGAGAGAGAGAGAGAGAGAGAGAGAGAGAGAGAGAGAGAGAGAGAGAGAGAGTAAAGATATAATGACAAGAAGACGGGAAGTTTACGGGACACACACACACACACACACACACACACACACACACTCTTACTAAACAGAATAACATGCGTATTTCAAGAACAAAACACTTTAAGAGCCACGGTTATTACGTTTGGCAAGGGTGGTGGTGGTGGAGGGTGGTGGGTTTACTGCGGAACTGGCAAACATTAGCACATAACGTGTTTGAAATAAAGGTGTGTGAAATTCTTCTTCAGGTTTGTGGACTCTGGATTCGACATTAGAAAAGTAGTTAGACTCAGAATCAAAAACTTACTTTGAGAATATTTCGACAGGGTCGCCCTGTCTTTTTCAGCTCACTATTGCTGTTGTGGCAGCGAGACCTGGTGGGACGACTGTTGTGTGGGGTGAACAGTTGTCGGGATCTGATTGTAGATGGGGGGAGGGGTGGTGGTGGTTTAAAACCTTGATCTCTGTTCAGGCTAGGGCGTCTGGTCTTGATTTCGATGGCCTCTTTAACTTTTCTTTTTGTGAGGAAGGGCTCTGTAGATAAGATCTTGGTTTCTTGGGGGCTGAAACTGTGGCCTGTGGCTTGCAGGTGTTCATGTACGGCCATATGATTTGTACGTATTGTTGTATCATCCGCAAAGATTCACGCGTGGACTTGATAGGGAGAGGTAGGTCATAGATGTAAAATATGAACAATAAGGGACCCGGAATAGAATCTTGTAGGATGCCATAGTAAAATTTTTGAGAAGTAGAGAGACGCTGTTGTTATATTCGTTGTTACACACTGTTGTCTGTTCGTTAGATATGAGTGAAAAAACGATGAAGAATATTTTTTCAGTATACAGGACACCACAATATCTGTCGTTGTTTAGCAAGTCATCAACCAGGTTGATTAGGGCCGTGTGACATTAATAGTTTTGTTGGAACCCGGACTGTCTGGGATGAAGCAACTGATGTGCATTAAGGTGGTATTTTGCGTGTTTGTTTACGTTTTCACAAAGGTCTGGAAGGAGTGGACATGACTGAGACTGGTCTGTAGTTTGCAGTGTCTAAGTTGCCACCTGCTTTGTAGACAAATGTAACTTTGGCTTAAAAAAAAAACTACTATTGGGAAAATAATTTTTGTCAATGTATAAATTAAAGACATATGCTGGCGTGTCTGTAATTACTGGAGCTGATACTTTGAGGATTTTGCTGTCTAGGCCATCCACTTCACAGGCACCTGATTGTTTGAAGTGCATTTAGTGTGATTTTGCTTTTTAGGCCATCCACTCCACAGGCACCTGATGATTGTTTGAAATGCATTTGGTGTGATTTTGCTGTCTAGGCCATCCACTCCACAGGCACCTGATTGTTTGAAGTGCATTGTTTGAAGTGCATTTGGTAATGGTAAACTTCAAATACTGTCATTGGTGAAATGTAAACTTCAGACGTGATGTTTTTATTATGACAAAATTGTTTCAGTTCTTGAAGGTCGTTAGATCTGAAGGAATGTTTTGACAACTTTACTGGACAGGGCCTACAGTGTTTAAGTGGGCGTTGAACTGTTCAACATAGGTGTCTTTGATTACAGTTGATTTTGATGAAGATCGATTATCTGTAAGCTCGTTTATAGCTCTCCGTACCAATTTTGGGTTCAGGTTTGATGATATTAAGTCTCAGTATTATTAAGTTGATTTTGTTTGTTTTTTTTTTTCTTCTCTGGGATTCTATGAATGTAGTGCATTTACTCAGTATTCTAGATTCCTCATCACAGCCACGTTTTTCAGATCTCTAAGATATGCCTCCTGTATTTCTTTAGTGCATCGTGCCGGTTTAGGACTATGTCGAACTCTGATCGTTTTTCAGAAGAGCGTGTTCATGACATATTTCTGTAGGCTAAATATTTTGATCCAGAATTCGACAGCTAGATCTGGTTCAGTTATCTTGAATACAGAAGAGAGTTTAAGCAGAAAGTGTTGGTTGTTAAAAGACTGCGAAGCAACGGTAGGTTATTGTCACGTGTCACTGGTTTGGGATTTTTTTTTTTTTTTTAACTCCCTTTTTGACAATATGACACAGACAGGGTAGTAATCACTACAGCTGAAGACTGTGACGCTGCTTCTAGATCTACTATGTTAGTTTTATCTGAATATAATTAATAATATTTCTGAGTTAGGCGCGAACGCGCGTGCGCGCGCGTGTGTGTGTGTGTGTGTGTGTGTGTGTGAGAGTGAGTGAGAGAGAGAGAGAGAGAGAGAGAGAGAGAGAGAGAGAGAGAGAGAGATGCAATTCAACAAAGACTGGATAATCAGACAGAATATGGGACTGAAACAATCCTTCAAAGACGGGAGACGAGACGTGAGACTGAGAGAAAGGACAGTGGGAAAGAGAGAGAGAGAGAGAGAGAGAGAGAGAGAGAGAGAGAGAGAATTGTTGGCGGGAGGAGGAAGAGTTGTCAACGATTTCATTTTTACCTTATTCAGTCAGTCACTCTGTGAATCACTTGGATATGTCCTTTCGTTGCATTCGTCAACTGAGAACAAAATAATGTGGGCCTAGAATTCTTCTCAGTTGAAGACAGGGAAAATAACTTCTCCGTCAGCGTTGTTCAGTGCGCAGTCGGTCGTTCCGCGTGTTCGCTCTTGAATTCTTTGGTGTTCTATTCATAGCGTGCTGACCACATAACCCATGACACGGTTTTCCCCCAACAGATACCGTTGTACGGGTGTGGCGATGGCTTCTCGAATCATTTCCTCATTCGAGGAAACCAGTGGGTCCACCGAATTTCCTTACATTCTAATACTTTCTCATCACGATGGCCATATATCATCCATTACCTTATTGCGATCTAACGCGGTTTTTTTTTTTTTTTTTTTTTTTGTTTTTTTTTTCCCCAAGCAGCTACCATTGTACGGGTGTAGCGATCGCTTCCCGAATCATTTCCTCGTACGAGAAAAACCAGTGGGGCCCACCAAATTTCTAAGAATTCCTGTTCTTCTCTCTTCATGACGGCCATATTATCTATGTGCCCATTGCGATCCCTCCACTGGCTTCCAGTTCAGCGAGGGGTCTCCTTCAAAGCTGCATCTTCCGCTATTCTGTCAAAGCTTAATCCTGCCCCCGGGATTGATCTGCCGCATCCGTCGCCGTGGCTGTCTCTCGGTCGAGAGCTCTGTCATGATCCTTTCGGTTTGCTCTTTAAATGGTTCGTTTTCTCTGCGTTTCAGTACGGAGAGAAAGGAGCCGTTTAAGGACCGAAAGACTGGCGCCCGATCGCCATTATCCAGTGTATAAAGGTGTACAGTATTTGCGAACTGTTGCACATGCTTTAGTCAATGAGACTAGGAAATCGCTTCACTCAAATAATATATCAGGGGGTCAATAGTAGCCTACTCGCCACGTGTTTTAGTTTAAAACCTAGAGAGGCACTCGATCGGAAAACAGCCGACCTTTGCAACGGGTTGAACCGTGGCCCCCGGGGTTGAACGGATCCAGGATTTGCCCTTTCATCCGGATCTGCTCCACAGATCCGCTACCAAACCTGAATGGGCTCAGTCTTGTG
>JADBJO010000060.1:332500-335000 GCA_016801955.1 Conus betulinus
TTCGGTATGATCGTGGCGGTCGGCAGAGCACTGAATGGTCTCTTGAACGTCGTTGTGGCGATAGTAACAGGAAGCATATCAATTTGTCGACCGGTTTTCAGCTCGACTGCGACATTTTCGAAACTGGCTGACTTGTGCCTGTTCTTATCTGCCCTTGAAGGCGTAGGGCTAGATACGAGCGATGATAAATGGACTGGGGCAAATAAATAAATTGCTGGCTCGATAAGACCAGCAACGAAGCAGACGACGAAGGTAAGGTAAGGTAATGTTGCTTATAGCCCAGCCGACCGCAAAGGGCATGTCAGGGTCTGTCACCGCGTAGAGGTCAACCCAGACGTCATTCATTCACACATCCCTTTAAAATACACCTAGAAACAGACCCGAAATTTTGTTAAAAAAAAATCTTTCCCATTGTAAAATCTCAGATCAGATGAAAAAATTTTAGTCTCCCTCAGAAATTGAGAGATCACATCAGGTGGAACATTTCTGAATAAGTTTTCCTGGAGTTTGCTGGTAAATGTTTATGTCTCACATTATGCAAGTTTCAACACTCTACCAGAATGTGTTTCATTGTGAGGTACATGACATGGAATGCACCATGAAGCTTTTTCACTCTGTAAAAGGTACGAATGAGTTAAAAAAACGAATGGCCGGTGTGCAGCCGACATAAGACCGTTTCTTCTTTGCGACCACCAGAGGTAGATGAGAGGAAGTCTTTTAGGTTTGGACGGATCTGGAAAAGTTTCGTTATCCGTCTGTGTACTCCAGTCCTGTTGCCAGAAGTCTCTGACATAATCATTAACTTGCGGTTTCAAATCTGAATAAGGGATAGATATGTTAGACAGTTTCGTTGTTGTAGAATTCTTGACCAAACGATCAACCATTTCATTTCCCCGAATGCCCACATGACCGGGAACCCAAGCAAGAACAATGTTGTGACCTTCCACTTTCAAAGAGGTAAAAAGTTTGAAAACAAACTAACAAACTTCAAAAGGTCAGAATGATGGAGGCTACGGTCAGCTACGGCCTCCAAAGCTGACAGCGAATCAGACAAAAGCAGACGACGAAGTCAGACAACAGGGGCCGTGAAGTAAATCACTCGCTGGGGAGATCACTCTGTCAGGGTGAAGGATACTCGTGAACTTTCCAGAAAGGGTCACTAGGCCCTACACCTACATTTGCAGCAGGCGCAAGATTGACATCTGCGTTAGCCGAGCGAGACCTTGGAGGGATTGCTTCTTGTTTTGCTCGTCCGTTATCTTCTTTCTGACCTGGACTTAAAAAAAAAAAAAAAGAAATTTTAAACACAGTAGAAACGTTGCATTTAAAGTTATGCAGCATTTGGAACAGACATGAGTTTGTTGCGTTTCTTTTTTTTTTTTTTTTTTTTTCAGTTCCCCGTGAACGCAAAAGTTCATTACAATACGTCCACAGGAGGAAGGAGAAGGGAGTGTTAAATGCTGGACTGACATCACCTAAACGACAACAACTGAAGACGGACAGAGAAAAAAACAAGAACCACCACCACCACCATCATCACCAGTACAACAATGATAATGATAACTTTTCTACTGCGCGCACTACCACCACCACCACCCCCCCACCACCCCACCCCCCCCCCAAAAAAAAAAAAAAAAAAAAAAATTGTGAGCCTAAAACGCACTAAGCGCACATGCACACAACAGCAAAATAATGTTACAGATGCAAAAAAAAAAAAAAAAAAAAAAAAAAAAAAAAAAAAAAAAAAGGTGACGTGCATTTCTTCTCTGAGGCAGACGGAAATCAAGCAGTAAGTCTCATGAAAGCAGTTCAGTCTGAAGTTCGGTGTTGAGGGCGCTCAAGGTTTGAACGTTTCGAGAGAGGCTGCAAGGGAGTTCCAGATCCCAGGAGCCTGATGGTCTTCCGGCCAAAGAATTTGTGTCATAGTTTTAGGGATACACAGTAGGTTTTTGTTTGTTTGTTTGCTCGTCTCAGAAAAAGACCCGAGAAAGCGTGCGGATTGGTTCATTATAGGTTTGGTGAAAATGGCATGTTGATGCTGACCGCTATAAGGATTCGAACTCGGGACATAGTGTAACTGCCACACAGGTGCGCTACCACTCTTCCGTTACACGTGCGAGCACGCGACCAATCAGAAGACTAGAGCAAAGACTGACACCCCCACCGCTTTCCTTCCGACTCCGTCCTCCCCAACCATCCATCCAACCCCCACCTCTCGCATTCAGATCGGAAAATACTCGCAGGAATGCATACTTTCCGTCCAATACGAAGTCCGTAACTGTGCTCTGATGTCAATACTTGACGGAAAGACACGAGTTGTTACCCCCTTCCTCCCCACCTCCTCCCTCTAAGTCAGCAGCACCGCCACCCCCCTCCCCCCCCCCCCCCCCCCCCCCTACCCCCGGTACAAGTTGCGCCAAGATGGGTGGTCCTAAAACTAGGTCATCCCCTAAATCAGTACGACGCCCGCCCCGTTCGGTAAGCCTACAGGGAGAAATAT
>JADBJO010000060.1:337500-340000 GCA_016801955.1 Conus betulinus
GCGCGCGCGCGCGCACACACACACACACATATATACACACACACACGCGCGCGCGCGCGCGCGCATTTTCTTAACGAATAATTCTGTCACTTGAATTAAGGAATTACATGGCTACCGGCGTAGTAAAAAAAACAAAAAAAAAAAAAAAAACAAAAAAAAAAAACCCGTGATGTGTCCACAAAATCCGATAGTCCGACAAGTAGAAACCCTGGCACCTGTCCTTATCTCTGGATCCATACCCATAAGTATTCGATACTGTCTGTGGTTCGTTTGTCTACGTGTTTTCGACGGAGCCTTATAAACTATTTCAAAAATGTGTTTAGATTTCCGCCTGCAGTCGCCTCACTTTGCAACCATTCCATAAGCTGGATCTTGAGCCACTGTTCCCTTTTTTTTTTTTTTTTTTCCACATTAGGTTTCGTGAAAATCGGCTTAACAGTCTTTGAGTGATCGTGCATACAGACAGATGGCAGGTGAAAAACTTCTCGGCGGATGTAACAAAACAGTGAAAAAAGCCCAAGTTTGACTGGCCTTGCTTAAAAAAAAAAAAAAAAAAAAAAAAAAAAAAAAAAAAAGGAAATAAATGCAGCTTTATTCTAATTCATTTTTTTTTTCAACCAACGATAAGACACAGCGTGACCTTCCAACCCTGATTAACGAGGCCTGCGCTTGACGAGACTAAGCAGCACCACGTGACCTGCTTGTTGGCTATCCAGCGGGCAATGGACCCAGCACGGGAGCTCATTTGTCACGTCTGTCCTCGTTTCATCCGGTTTATCGACTTAAACGGGGTTTGAAACCCGGTTTGTCAAGAAATTGGCGGTGAAGTTTTTTCGGCCGTTCTGCATAACGTGGTCGTTGGCCGATCTGACGAAGGCTTCAGGAGTGACCGAGGTGTTAAACTGGTTCAACCTAATTGGGAAGCCAAACAAGCAGCGGTCGTGGAACAAACACTAATCCCGCGCATACAAAGACTCCGCCGGCACAGATTAGAACGCCGTCCCATCTTAAATACAGTTTTTCTTTTTATCCCCAAAAATAAATGAATAAAATAAATATAAATAGGTAAATAGAAAGAAAAGAAAGAAAAAAGCAGCAGCAGCAGCAGCAGCAGCAGCTGCCAACTGGGTTTCCTTTGTTTTGTCAGAAGAGCGTTGGAATTCAGTTAAGCATTCCATTAGATTTTTTTTTCTTTCTCTTGGATGCAATTTGAAAAAAACAAACAAACAAACAATCAGTATTTGCAATGCTATTTGAAAAAATAAAAATGAGTATTATTATTCTGGAAACTGGTTTTCCTGTGACGTTTTGTCATAATGGTGGCGGAATTCAGTGTTGTGTTCCACACCGTACGGGGGAGTGTAGATGATTTGGAATGAAATCGTTTTACTAATTTATATGTTGTTTTTTTTCCACACGCACAGGAGTTAACAGGCAAACAAAAATGAGGAGAGAGGGTAACTGATGCCTCGCGGAAATGAGAAGGCAGAACAGAAATCGGCTTTGGGCACGAAATGTATTACACCGTTTAAAGGTTTGGTATTGTAGTGTTGTTTCGCCCTGAAAAGTACGTGTTGAGAAAGGGTATAAGTGGATAAAGAACATATGTATGAAAGGATCATTGCTGCTGTCGACGCCTGTTCTGTCATACTTTTCATTATTCCCCCAAAGATGTTGTTCCACAGCAGCTGTGAAACCAAGTGCTTCCATGCTGGGATATCGTTTAAGCAATACTGAATTCTAGCAGATTGCAGTGACTGTTCTATATGTAGTTTTGAATATTAATACTGTCTATAAATGGAAACGAATGATACAGCTATCTTATTTTGGTTTTTCTCAATACACTTATAAATTAAAGCTTACATAATAAATTATGTACTTTTTTTTTTCTTTCGTTCACAAAATTGTGATATGATACAATGTTTTTGGACTGAAATCTTGCTGCTCATGTGATCATAAAATGATGTACAATATCCTCTGAAAACTCTCCATTCTGTCTGTGGCTGATTTTCAAACAAATTTTTAAAAAAAAGTCCTTTTGTCGTATGAGATGTTTTCATCATCTCAGACCTCGTTGTTAGGCCCCTTTCGCTCACTGATTACCACATTTTCTCACCATCATTCTCTGTTCTTTGACAAAACCATCGTACCTAAACGTCCCTGCCTGTACAGGCAATGTCGCGCAATGGCGGGGCGTTGTTGTTGGCACTAGTCGCCTTTGTTAAATCGGTGACGAGAGCGGCGATTCGTACCAGACTTGGACGTTTCCTCCCAGAATTGCCGGATTCAGTTTTCCTGAAAACAGTTCGAAACTGTTCTACGTCATGCGGGGGTGTTCAGCATGAAAAGGACCGAAACTCTCCGGCAGCGCGTGTCTGGAGGAAGAAGACAGTCACCTGCTTGCTTGTGTGTCTGTATGATTATGCTTGCGGAAATGGTTAATAAGAGGACCTTCGTTAAACGACTGCACTCTTTTGAGTGTGCCACCTAGTTGAAGAAC
>JADBJO010000060.1:342500-345000 GCA_016801955.1 Conus betulinus
TTCATGCTTTTTTTTTTTTTTTTTTTTTCTGGAATAGTTGGCTGGGACACGCATGGAACACCGTGCTACAGGTGCATTTGGGCACGAGATGCTGTGTCACGACTCCCGTGCGATTCTGCCTAAAGAACCGATTAAATTCATGGTCCGCATAAAAAAAGTGAGTGCAGTTTCCTTGAACAAGCGGAATTCTGTGGCCGTACGCCGCCCGTCAGGGAGGAAAAAAAAAAGCCTGCTCCAGTTCCAGTCTTTTCCATGTGACGAAAGCCGTGATTTTGTCGGTCGTGTGTAAACCGTATTTTCCCGGCCGGCCGTACGAAGGGACCGAACTCCTCTCCTGATTTTTGACTGTCTTTCTTTCCAACATGGACAATGAAAAACTTTTCGCTGCCGTGAGGTTTCAAATCATTTTTTTTTAAACACAAAAACATGACAAGAATCATACCAACAGAGATATTCTCTGTGCTGCTTGGGATAACATAGCACGAGAATTGGGAGAAAATGGTAACTAGTAAAAATCTTATCTCCCCCCCCCCCCCCCCCACCACCACCACCACCACCACACAATCACAAATGAACAGAGTTACAGAAAACTATTCAAATTTAATCCAGTACTATTGATATATTTTCTACAAAAACTCAGAAACATCACATTGATTTAAAAGTCCATGAAGGCTTTTCTCTTTGTTTTATTCAAACCATTTTGACGTTTTCTTGTCCGTTTTAAGAATAAGAGTGTTTTAAACAAAGAGGTAAAAATCTTTCAACTTTGGATCCAGTGCTATTCCTATCACACAAGAAGTGCCAGTATCCGTCCGGGTCTACCATGCACGCTTCCAAGGAAGAGCCCGGACAACCGGATGGGGCACGGCCTTGTAATGCACGGCCGGGTTCGGGTCCACTATGCACGTAGCATTAGGCAGCCGCTGAGAGCCTGCATGGTCCTACCAGAAAGTTAACAGATTACTGGAAATGACAGTGAACAGTTGGAAAAAAAATTGTGATTATGTCGTGGGAAAGAGGTCTAAACAGAAACTGGTGACCTCATCTTCCACTGCTGTTATGTAAGGCAATTGTTTGATGACGATCCCCGTGTGTGTGACTCTCTCTCTCTCTCTCTCTCTCTTTCTCTCTGTGTGTGTGTGTGTGTGTGTGTGTGTGTGTGTGTGTGTGCGCCGCGCACATTCACCTATTCAAAAACGCCACACACACACACACACACGCACACACACGTACACTCTCACACTCTCTCTCTCTCTCTCTCATACACGCGCGCGCGCGCGCGCGCACACACACACACACACACACACATAATAACAGCGCCCTCCCGCCCGCACTCATTCACAATTCAACGTAATGAGGTTTTGGATGTGTGTGTTTTTACAGCAACATGAGCGATTCGTTCATCTCTCCCTGTGGCAACTGCCGTCAGTTCTGGCTGAAGTAAGTGTGGTGTATCTAAAACACGGAAAAAACATACAGAATATAGCATAGTGATTGTATAATCAGTCAGTAGTTAAAAAAAAAAAAAAAAAAAAAAAAAGTTATTCTAGGTGTTCGTAGAGATCAGCAGGTATATTAAATACAATAGATGCACTATGTAAGCGTGCAGTTGTTTAAGAGAGAGAATTTTTAAAAACTCCCAACCTCAGTGGAACAAGGTTAGCTGCAAAGTGAGACGACTGCAGGCGGAAATATAAACAAATCTTTAAAAGAGTATATAATGAATCCGTTAGACACGCACAAACGAATCGCATGACAAAACAGATGGATTAAACGCCTATCTTGCGCCGACTTTGACAACACAAGTGACGGCTTGTTCGTCATTTTCGTTCTCCTAAGTGTTGTTTATCTTGCCTGAGGAAGGCCTAGGCGGTCGAAACGCGTCGTGTTTTGTCATGGGATTCGTTTGTTCATGTTTAGCGGGTTTATTATATGGACTTTTTAAGATTCGTTCAGTATACACAAATTACGTCCGTCTCCCATACCGATTCTTTCACAACATTCAAGAAAAGCTTAAAAGCACATCTCTTTCATAATGAGCAGTCTGTTTTATGCTTGCATTCTTTTAAGTTTGTGTAAGCAGGATTAAGACTGTGTGTTGTATACATGCCCGCGGTATGCGAGACAATGCGCTTGCCCGTGCGTAAAGGGAGACAAAGAAGGTGTGTGTGAGTGTGTGTGTTGGGGGGGGGGGGGGGGGGGGGGGGGGGAACAGTGAGGGGGGAAGGCTACACACACACACACAAGCGTAAAGATATTACGGGTCATTTGAATTTCAGGGAGTGATCTCATTGGACATAAACTTGATTTCAGTTCAGCCTGGACATGACGGTGTATCTGACCAAGCCGGATGGGTCCTTCCAGACCTTTTACAGTGGACGAGTTGCTCCCCTTGGCCTTCACACCCCGCCAGAATGACCGAACAGAGAATAGACCAAGAACCGAAGGGCAAGTCCCACTGATGCAAACATAATGACGACAACGACCCCCCCCCCCCCTC
>JADBJO010000060.1:350000-440000 GCA_016801955.1 Conus betulinus
TGTTATTTATTTTCTAAGGGAGAAAAGTCCCCATTAATGGTAGAAGACAAAAGAAGAGAACAAAGAGGGTGGCACACAAATACATGAACAAGGAGGGTAATAAAAACTGTTAACTTAAGTCGATTCCTCCATGCGTCACATTCTGTCTTTCCACCAAATTCAATTAAAAATCGGTTTGTAGTATTTGCAAAATCTCGCTCAACGGATCACGGATCCGCTCTCTGATAAAGATCTGTGCCACGAATCCGCACTCCGTAGCAGTAGTTGTAGTATTAATGAAAAAGAAGTTTAGTAAAAAAAGAAAAATATAGAAAAATATAGAAAATACACTGAAATATTAGTAAGATAATAAATGGACAAACAGACGTACACAACAACTCTTCATCATTGTTTTTAATGTTATTTTCCTGCCCGAAGGCGACCTAATAGGTCCAAAAGCGTTGCGTTTATTTGTGATTTTGTTTGTTCCTTCGTTTGGTGGCCTAGTAATTCTGTTTTTTGCGCGTGCACACTTTTGAGTTAAACAAAAAGATGACACCTTTCGCATCGCTGACAACTTCATTGAATTGTACTTAAGAAAAAAGTATGAGATACACATAATATTATGAAAATTCTCCAAACCTTACATGCTGGTATGTTAGAAAAAACCAATTCCGGATATTTCTCGCCTACAATTTGTTCTTTTCATATAGATACACAATCTTGTAAGGCTCTCTCTTCCTCTCTCTCTCTCTCTCTCTCGCTCCCCCCCCCCTCCCCTCCTCCCCTCTCTCTCTCTCTCTCTCTCTCTCTCTCTCTCTCTCTCTCTCTCTCTCTCTCTCTCTCTCTCTCTGCGGCTTTTGCATTTTGCATTTTTTGCATTTCTTTCGCAAGGTTAGGGCCTCTAAAGATTGAATTCATTCTTCTTTGCATTGGCACCCACATTCTGTGTTCAGAGAATGTACCTCCCGGTTCTCGAGAGAACGAAGATCGTTCGGGTGGGGAGTTTATCACTGTTGAAAGCACTGATGTAATTGCAATGCTTATCACTGCACACCAGTTTGATTTGACGTATGGGGTCTAATCCGAGAGCGAGCGAGCGAGAGAGAGAGAGAGAGAGAGAGAGAAGAGAGAGATGAGGAGGGGAAAAGAGAGGAAGAAGAAGCCAGAAAAAAAAAAAAAGCTGATGTTAGTTCATACTGTTCAGAATCCAACCGACTGGGAAAGCCATATCAGAGCTGGGGGGCGAAAAGGAGGGGGAGGTGTGTGTGTGTGTGTGTGTGTGGGGGGGGGGGGGGGGGGGGGAGGGGGGGGGGGAGTAGCGCGGAGTGTTGAAGCTGGAAAGATCCAACTGGGAAAGGGGATGGTAGGTAAGAGAGCGGATCGGGTGCAAAGAAACGATGAGAGGCTTGGGAGAGGGTGAGGGCGGGCGAGGGGAGCGGCGGGGAAGGGGGAATACGGTGTGTGTGTGTGTGTGTGTGTGTGTGTTTGGGGGGGGGGGGAGTAGACTGGCAGAGGTAGGAGAACACAGGCTTTCTTCCCTAATTTTAATGACCATCAGTATTTACCAGTGTTTCTGATTTTAAAAGAAAAAGAATAGAAAAAAGTCTCTCTGTTTCTTAATGATCGCTTTGTTCTGCAGGTTTCTAAAGCCATTCCACAATGCCCGAAAAGATTCAGACAAATCTGGTCACCGATTTCTGTGGCGTACATCTTCTCACAGTTGTATTTAGATCCTTCTTTGTCTCTCAGCGCTGTCTACGCCTTGAAAGACCAAAATCCTGAACGAAATCAAAAACGCTTCGCATCAGCAACAGGAAATGACGCCAATCCACAAATTCCTGTTGACACAGGAAGCAGATTTAAACGTGACCAACCAAGGACGGGACAAAGCGAGGTCTAAAGTATGGGATGCGTTGCAGTTGGATGGCGCCATTGAAAACGCTGGAACGGATGAAAAAAGAAGCGGACACGGAGTCTCTGCAGAATGGTGGTTCTGCTCAGCGTAGCGGTACAAAGAACGTCAAAAGTGACGTCAAGACATCGCGCCATGAGGCCGGGTCGGCAGAGAGGGTTCAAGGTCATCGGAGGACAAGGGTGTTGGCGAGGAGCTGAACTCGTCTGGGGGGGTTCGCCATCAAGTTCGTATATCTCCCACTGAAGGCAAGTGTTGTGCTCGATTTAGTTGCATGTCTCTTTTACGTCCCTTTTGCCTCTCCGCGTTGCCCCCCCCCCCCCCCCCCCCCCCCCCCCCCCCCCCCCCCCCCCCCCCCCCCCCCCCCTCCCCCCCCTTGGAAGCCCCCCCCCCCCCCCCCCCCCCCCCCCCCCCCCCCCCCCCCCCTCCTCTATCGAGTGTGCCTGTGTTCCGCTTTATAAACGAGCACTGACAACTTTACACGAGCTTTGGTTAGTCTGTATATTCTTTTTGGGGCGTCTGCTTCATTGCAGTATTGTTTAAACAGTTTTACTCATTGTACAAGGTAAGAGAAAACAAGAGTGACAAAGTATTTAATTTCCATGCTGAACCTAATAGGACTTAAAACCCTCCAAGAATGACGAGTAAAATTTCAGTACTGCATACCACAATTTAGTAGATCGAATGATCGGAGCAGTTTACTTTATACATCAAGATCATGTGCTAACAGGACTACGTGTGGCAAAGCAATATACTGAGATGCTGTAATGATTCTATCATAAAACCTGCATTTATATTGTCTTCGAGGATTTGGTCTGGATCTTCTGTATGCACTTTAAAATGTGATTGAAAGCAATGAAGAAGCTGGTAAATCTAAGCAAACACATTTTAGATTAATCAAACAGAAACTGAACGTTTTTAAAAGATAATGATGTTTGGCTGCGAGTTCTTTAAATAAGCTAGGAGGTTTTTAAATCCTTAGCTACCTGAAACATTGATTCTAAATGACTATGTCGTGGTGATTTTTAGGGATACGACTAGTTTAATACATTTATGGAGCAATGACTAAATCCTTACAAGTAATGTTGGGATGAACTTCAATTGAAACATTCATTTGTCTGAATTGTATTCAACTCTCTCTCTCTCTCTCTCTCTCTCTCTCTCTCTCTCTCGCTCGCTCGCTCGCTCGCTCTTGCTCTCTCTGTGACGTCAGCTTATCTGCAGTCTCCCGGATGGGGAAACGGAGAAACTTACCCACTTGGACTTAACGTTAGTGCGAGACTGGAGGTGCCCCGTGGGAAAGTCGTCCGCGTCGCTGTTCAGCACCTTAACCTTTTACACCCTTTCCCCACCGCCATCAGCAGCAGCCACGACTGCAGCTCACTCCGCCCAGACACCTTGTCAGCATACCTGGTTCAGGAGTCCTCTTCAACTCTGCTTTGGACAGCTTGTCGTAGTCAGAGGCCACTTCCGACCGTTCGAGCTGCACGCGCTGTCGATTTCCGCTTCATTACGAGGAACACCACTTACGACTCCGGAGTGTACGCTGCAGGTTTCAGACTGTGGCTGACACTTTTTGATGCAGGGAATGATGAGGCATCAGGAAGTGGAGACGGTCTACAGGAAAGGCCGCTTCCGAAGAACTGGCCGTGGCCTGATTTTACGAAGCCCCTGACACCACCGGGGGGTACTGCCAAGGAGAAGGAGACACATGGACAGGGGATTTGTGCTTACGAGTCATCAACACGAAGGGAAAATATCCTAAGAAAAGCTGGACTACAGTACAAGAAGCGTGTCGTGAGCAGAACGCTTCTCTCCCTTCCCTAACCACGCCCGAGAGAGTGGCAGGCCCTGGTGGACTTGCTGAACGAAAGTGGATTCGAAGAAGGCCCAAGATCGGTCACAGCGTACGTCGGGCTTCGCTTTGATGGATACAGTCCGCATGGGTAAGTTTGTGTTAAGAGTAAGCATAGGCCGGCGCACCTTGCGCACGCACACACACACACACACACACACACACACACACACACACACACACACACACACACACACACACACACACGCACGCACACAGACAGACACACATACATACAATAACACATACACACACAAACACATACGCGCGCGCGCGCGCGCACTGGGCAAGTCCACACATGCACTGTATTGTGTACAAATACTTTTAAATTACATACATTCGTTCATTTATCAATTTATTTATCGATCTACTTCTCCTGACATTACTTCATTTTTTATGTCATAAGCTTACACAAAAGTCTGAAGATGATAAAAACCTAGTAATATGCGGTGACATTACTTACAACCATATAGGATTTTTATTATGTATGATAGTTTCACAACTACCTGTCCAAAGAAATGCCTGAATCCTACCGGGCATGAATAGACGTCTTTAAACCAGAGCCCCTCACGCATAAAATTTTGGGAGAGCAAAGGAGCTAAGCATGCCACCAGATCCAAACCGCCCCGAAAGTAGGTGCCTTTTAATTACACGTCACTTTCGTATGGGGAACAGTTTCTATACCTTTCGTGGATGAAACGCAGAGGTGGGTGTCCGAGAGTTTGGACAAGACACCCAGACTTTGGACAGGTCTGTATTTCTTAAGAAAAAAAAAGTTAAGTAGTAGTATCGTTTGTCTCATCTCCCCAGGCAAATGCCTGAATACTGAAAAGAAGGTGTAAGACGTGAATCTGCCACAGACATGTCTGAGCCCCCTAAACGCCATCTAACTCTTAAGATATGCATTGTTCCCCTTGGCACACCTGACACGGACAGACTAGTCCCCGTGCTCCCTCTGAAATACCCAATCCATTTCTTAAGCAAGCGCGCGCGCGCGCCCCCCCCCCCCCCCCCCCCCCCCCACCCCCCCCCCCACACCCACGCCGCGCGCGCGCACACACACACACACACACACACACACACACACACACACACACACACACACACACACACACAAGCTGAAGTTTGTCAGAACCAAAAATGAAAGGGGCATGAAAAACAGCAAAATCTAATCATATGCTTTGCTGTTCAGAGAACAAAAGCGCCTCCAAGCTGAATGCCACAAACTATACAAAATCGAATAAAGTGTATTGCTGTACACGAAAACACGAGCCCACAAAAACATTCACATTAGTCGAAATCCAAAATAATGTTACTACTAATAAACAACATCAAAAAAGCATGCCTCCACAAGCTGTGACCACTTAATCAAGGGGGTGTAAAGCTAACGATATCACCAGCCTTCTCCCGCACCCCCCCCCCCTTACATCCCCCCCCTCCTCCCCCTCCTCTCTCTTTGTCTGTCTGTCTGCTCTCTCTCTCTCTCTCTCTCTCTCTCTCTCTCCCTTCTTCTTCTTCTGTCTACCCCCCCCCCCTCCCCCCCGCCTCCCCTCTTTCTCTGAGTGTATAATTGTGTGCTCTGTCTCTGTCGTGCGCGCGCGTTTTTTTGTGTGTGTGTGTGTGTGTGTGTGTGTGTGTGTGTGTGTGTGTGTGTGTGATGTATGTTTTCAATACCACGGGTCAGTCTTGCTTTTTGACATGTTTAAAAGCAGTATGAAATTATTATTACTATTATTATTGTTACTCTCATTATTATCACTATTATTGTTGCTGTCGCTGATGTCAGCAGAAGCAGAAATGGTCGTTCATTATTGATCAAACAGGGGCATATCAGGGAAGCTGTGTTTACTTAAGCTATTTATCTACTTTTATGGATTGTTTAGCTCCTTCCTTAATTTTCCTTCCTTCCATCATTCCTTTCATTTTCCCTTCTTTCCTTCCTTGCCTTCCTTTCTTGCCTGCTTTGCTTATGATGGTGCGGTGCGGCAGGTATGAAGGAATCCCTCTGTACGAGGGACTGGGCCGGTGGTCAGACGACGGCTCTGTGGCCTATTTCCTCCGTGATGCTCGTGTCAGAGAAGGGGGACAGGTGCACCGCTCTCAACAAGGTACCCGTGCCGCTTTTACATTAATTAAGTGCCGTTAAGATCTTCATTAAGTGCTGTTCAGATCTTTCTCATTAAGTGCTTAAGATCTTTCTCATTAAGCGCTGTTAAGATCTTTCTCATTAAGTGCTGTTAAGATCTTTCTCATTATTAAGTGCTTTTAAAATCTTTCACATTATATTATTAAGTGCTGTTAAGATCTTTTTCATTAAGCGCTGTTAAGATCTTTCTCATTAAGTGCTGTTAAGATCTTTCTCATTAAGTGCTGTCAAGATCTTTCTCATTAAGCTGTTAAGATCTTTCTCATTATTAAGTGCTGTTAAGATCTTTTTCGTTAAGTGCCATTAAGATCTAAAGTCCCATAGCCTTGATGGCCACGGGAACAGTGAACTGTCACATGTTCACCGTGTCTGGGGGCATGGTATGATGCAAGGCGGAGCCCTTCCCTCTACTTTCGCCGCCTTTAGTCAGGTACCCGTTTACTGCTAGGTGGGGCAAAGAGAGGCTTTTCAAGCCGAAAGAGCACGACCCAAGGAGTGGTTCGAACACACGATTGTCAGCTCCGCTGGCAAACGCTGTTAACAAGTTGACTTACGCTTCCCTCAAACATAATAATGTGCAACTTTCATAAAGGAACCATCCTGTACAACTTTTCATAAAGGAACTATATTGCGTTCGCAAAGTACCTACACTGGTTTCACAAAGATGCTTGTACTGTTTTAACAAAAGCACCTGTATTGTTTTAACAAACGCACCTGCACTGTTTTAACAAAGGCGCCTGCACTGTTTGAACAAAGGCGCCAGTACTGTTTGAACAAAGGAGCCTGTACCGTTTTAACAAAAGCACCTGAATTGTTTTAACAAAAGCACCTGCACTGTTTGAACAAATGCGCCTGCACTGTTTGAACAAAGGCGCCTGTACTGTTTTAACAAAAGCGCCTGTGTTGTTTTAACAAAGTACCTGTTTTAAACAAAGGCACCTGCACTGTTTCAACAAAGGCACCTGCACTATTTTAACAAAAGCACTTTTACTGTTTTAACAAAAGCACCTGTATTGTTTTAACAAAGGCACCTGCATGTTTTAACTAAGACACCTGTTCACAAACACACACACACACACACACACACACACACACACACACACACACACACAGTGATAGGGAGATAGACAGACAGACAGAGAGAATAGCAGAATAGATATGAGACAAACGAACAAACAGAAACAAACAAGAAGAAAAGAAAGAACAGAAGAGCGATAGGAACAAAACAAAGAAAGAAATAAGGGAAGAGGGAAATAGATAGATGGAGGGATGAGATTGAGGGGGAAGAAGATGAAGGGGAATGTGAGCAAGTAGAGAGACAGACTGACAGAGAGAGAGAGAGAGAGAGAGAGAGAGAGAGAGAGAGAGAGAGAGAGAGAGAGAGAGAGAGAGAGAGAGAGAGAGAGCAGAGCAAAACAAAGAAAGGAAAAAAAAAAAAAACCGAAACTAAACTGAAATCAATGGCCTGTCGATGTATGGCAATGATCAGGACTGTTTCACTGACCTGTTCACTGCAGTGAGTGAATCCCCATCCTCCGGCCTCTGTAACCGGTGTCAGGACGGCCTGGTTCCCTTTGTTCCACGGTGTTCACACAGTCAATTTTCTGGTGAGGTGACACAGGATTGGTGTCTTTTAACTCCACATATTGCAGCTCCTCTGTCTCTTCAGTTGAAAGAAGTTGTGTGTCTGGAACGAGATCTGTCCGTGAATCTCGGACGGCGTCCTCAGCCTCGTCGAGGGTAGACAGTGGATGGTCAACAGCGTGGGACAGAAGGAGAGAAACTTCCAGGCCTGTCCTTTTTGCCGTGGTCGGAAGTCATTTCGTCATACGGGCAATCCTCCGGGCACAGATGATTAGGAGAGGCACCACACACCGGGTGTGTGCGTCTGTGACCGCTCTGATGACACTCCCTGCAAGTGACGAGATTCTGGCACCGGTGTTTGAGACGACCAGGCTGTAAACATTTAGGGCAAACTGGTCTTTGTGTCACTTTTGACAAAGTCTTGCCGTGAAACTGCCGACTTTGAAGAAAAAGCTTCAACACTGTCACACACAAAAGCTGCACTCCGGACTACAGTGCTGAAGTAGTCTTGACGGATGATTACAAGCACGTGCAACGTGTGAGAAGGCGATCCACGCAAATGAAAAAAGAAACAATATGAAATTCAAACACAACACGCAGATTCCACTTAAGTTCTGCTACCCACACGGACAAAATTATGCAGTCGCATAGAGTGTTGCACCACCAACTTGCCTACACAAAACCAAGCTGAAAGAAAGTGAACAACTACACCAAACACCGCGAAATACTGCAGAAGCCGCACAACACGTCCGTTCGACATCCAGTGAACTCTCTCCCGTCGCACGCGCGTCACATACTGAAAAAGACCTGTGCTGAACTTCGAATGCAATATTGTCCCCTTACAGCAACGGCAACCGCTTTCGACTTGCGTTTGGTCTCATCGTCTGGGCACGGACCACGGCTAGGGCATTCGGACTTTCGTCATAGCTTGCAATTCAAAATTGCACGTATTTTCATTAAATGTACGGGGGGCTGCAGCCTCCTTTGAAAAGAAAACCGTTACTCTCAAACACAATAAAGATATAAAATACGACAAAATATTTTTTGCAGAGAACTCATGTAACAGAAGACGTACATACACAGTGGAAGAGGGCAGGATGAAAAAAAAAAAAAAAAGCAGTAAAGCTTTTTCTTTAACCCTCAATAAAGATCATTTTGACTTGACTTGAAGAAAGAATGGGACGGTGGTGAATTTTTCTCTGACAACTTTTTACTGCGCGCATAGCTCGGAGTAGATGATTTTGTTTTAAAAAAATGTGGTTGACAATTATATTGTGCAGCTCAAGGAAAATTTTGACTGTCGAAGTAGAAAAATCACAGTAGTTCTTAATGATCATGCTCCTAACGATGTTCAACAGAAAATTTTTTTTTTTTCTAAGAATCAGAAAATGCGACTTCATACACAATGTGTATTCATATTACATTGAAAGCAAAACAACTAAGAATTTCTGTAGAGCTTTTCGTGCGCACAAACATTCATACACGATCTCCTGTAAACTCTCATTCAAGCATGGAGTCAGCCAGAGAGAGAGAGAGAGAGAGAGAGAGAGAGAGGGGGGGGGGGGGGGGGGGGGGAGGGGGGGAGGGAAGGGAGTCAGAGACAGAGAGATCATGATAATGCGAGACTGTGTATTGTGATCACACTAATTGGGTCTCTTTTATTCCTATGACAACTGTAACCAGACGTTCGGCGACCAATCTAGGCTGAATTTAAACGCACGGAAGCGCACACGGTGGAAACAGCTGTACGCCGCAAAGACAGTTAATGATAAAAGTGGAAGGGGGTGGCCGGAGAGGTGAATTAAAAATAACAGAAGACTTAAAAAAAAAAAAAAAAAAAAGAGTGGGGGGAGGGGAGAAAAAAGGAGAAAAAAAAAAAACGAGAAGAAAAGAAAAAGAGAGAGAGAGAGAGAAAAAAAAAAAGAGAGAAAAGAAAAGAAAGCTGAATCTGAGTTAGGAATGTAAATCCTGCACGCTGCACTCATTCCCTCCACAATGAGAACTGCGTCCCCCAGTCGGACAGTGTTGGAACTTTTTGTTGTCTATTAAGGGGGTCCGGGTAAAGAATGTAAATCCTGCCCGCTGAAGTCATTCCCTCCACAATGTTAGTTGCGTCCCCTTGTCAGGCAATGCCGTAATTTTGTTCAGGTAGCCGTTACGATCAGATCACTGCATGCTCAGAATTTGTGTCGAGTCAGAGGCATTTGTGCCGTTTTATTCACTTGCATACCGCTTTTCTTCTCAGGCATTTCATCCATGCTGCTCATAGAAATCTGAAAACATATTCCCTAGGAGACATTGACCTTAAAAATCACTATCAAATGGGGCGAGGATCGTCTGTTGTGACTGAGCATCTTCTGCTGGACAACTCTGTTCATGCTTCTGCCGATTTTCTGCACAACCAACGTTGCAAACCGCTATGCCGTTTTCTGCTCCAGCTGCTTCTCTTTCTGTTGAGATGACATTTGCTTTTTGCGGCTGAAGCTGCTGTTTCCGCTGGCGCTCGATTTCATTTTGCCGCTTTTGTTGCTGATGCTGTAACTACTGTTGCTGTTAACTACTGCTGGTACTGCTATTATTACTACCACTGCTACTGTACATGCTGCTGTCTTGGTTCTCTTCTATTGCAGCTGCTACTGCTACCTCTATTTCTGCCGCTACTGTTGTCGCTATCACCATCACAACTCCTATTACTGGTACTGCTGCTGCTGCTGCTACTACTACTACTACTACTACTACTATCTCTACTTTCGATTAACCACAGGGTCCTCCATGGGAGCTGATCAGCGTTGACTGCAGTGAAGTGCACGCCGTCCAGATGGTCTGCCAAGTTCACCACAAAGAGGCCAGCACTCTCAACACAGCCAAGATGGCCACCAAAGAGGCGGTGACCCCTCAGACTGACACCCCTCCCCAGTCCAAGGGTCGGAGAAAAAGTCGCTTGAGAGGAAGCTGTCTAGGCTGGTCGTTGCCCAGGAGCTGGCTATTACATGCAGGCTTACCTTGCCTGCGACCAGGACTGTTATGGAAGCAACAAGTGAGCCTTGGACGAATGTTTAAGCCTAATGTGGGCAGCCTGTAGCAAAACTAGGAGCGTGTGTTTGCATAGACACGTAATGCGCTATCTGTAATTGAATAACATACTCCCTCTCTTTTGTGTGTTCCTATGGAAAAAGTCCCCAACACACACACACACACACACACACACACACACACACACACACACACACACACACACACACACACATTGTATTAGCACGAAACATGTAGACTCCAATACAATATACCAAGACGACGTCTCTTTTTGGTTTGTCTTGACTAGTTCATTAAACTGCAGTCCGTGACCTTAGCTGTTGTCATGGGTGTAGGCCTATATATCGGCTTTAACCCAGGTCCTGATCAAATTCTTTGCCTTGAATTATTTTCTGTGCCGTGTTGAATTCAGTCATTTTTGACACATTATTTAAAATGTTCACTAACACTTCGCCAAAGGAATAAACTACAAAATATTGAAAAACGTATGGAAGAGGAAAAATCATATGATCTGATGTGCAAAAAAAAAAAAAAAAAGACAACAAAAAGACAACATATTTTAAAGATTGATTCCTGACCTAGTCGTCATCAAGTTTGGTATAGAAACTGTTTTATGGATAGAACAGGAGTGTGGAAGTGAAAGTCAGAAGTGAAAGGTCAGGTCGCATGATGTAACCTTTAAAACATACCCTTCTGCCTGTTTCGTCATCTCGATTAATTTCATAATCAGTGCTGACCGAGGATTTATGGCTATCACGCATGAGTTCTATAGGCATTACATCTTTGTTATTGGATAATCTTCAGAATCCCTTAAACAGGTCAATCGGACTTTTTCTGCTGTTAAACGTGAACATTGTCATCGGTCTAGGTACAGGAGATGTGTATTCCCTGGAACAGATGATGATTGATCTCGAAATTTCACGGCGAAAAAGTGAGGGTTTGTTCTCCTACAGCACCCTCCCAACATTTTGTTTATCAGCTGATGAAACACTGAAGTGGATGCAGTCAATGAAATTGATAGAATGAAACGCACTCACGAAACGAAAGCACACACACACACACACACACACACACACACACACACACACACACACACACACACATGCACACGCACACGCACGCACAGATACATTTACACACATACATAGGCCTACACACACACACACACACACACACACAGTGATAACAATACCCTCTGCAGGTCTCACAAGACCACGGCCAACGTATACAGCGTGTTCCAAGATCCCGTGCCCCCCAAAGGAGAGTGCCCGGTGCCCATGGATCCTCCACCCCCCTCCTTCACGTGTGACTCGGGAACACAGCGCGTGCCCTTCACCTGGGTGTGCGACAAGCACGCCGACTGCGGGGATGAAAGCGACGAGACGTTTTGCCGGTATCCGCAGTGCGAGCCGCTGCAGTCTGCTTGCTCTGATGGATGGGTGAGTGATAAAAAGGACTACAGGGGGAAAGGGTAGGGGAGAAAGGGACGGTGGGGGTGGGGGTGGAAATGTTAATGGTGGTGGTTGAGGGATCTGTTTCATACGGCGAGGAGGTGTTGTGTGTGTGTGCAATGTGTGTGTGTGTGTGTGTGTGTGTGTGTGTGTGTGTGTGAGAGAGAGAGAGAGAGAGAGAGAGAGAGAGAGAGAGAGAGTTTTGTGCAGAGATATTAATGCAGAGGTAGCTTTTCATCATACAAGTTTTCTTTATACAGGTGAGATGGGCAGACGTTGCGTAAACCTGTGGATGTCCAAATACTGTACACTTTTCGAGTGGTAGTTCATTGATTCATCAGCAAGTGGTATATCTGTTGCCGTATATACACCAGCCCTGATCATGTGTTAGGGATAGTACATACAGGCCGCATTACACCCACACTGATCATTATGGCCACTGCAAACACACCCACCTGGTACCTGGGGCCTACTTGACTTGGTGAACGTCAGACTCTTTCTGTAGGGTTTGGGGTTCAATTCCTACCCGTGATAGCCAAAAGGAAAAAGATTTTCTCGTCGGAGTCAACATATGCGGAGACTCCAGTTCTGTTCCCATGCCCTTCGCATGGGACTTTAAAGTGAGGCCCTGTGCCAAACGTACGTATGAAAAACAAACAAACAAAACTGCACACACGTTAAATCCCATTTCCACTTTTTGCGGAAGAGTAGGCCATCGTGGACAGATGGGATGGATGACGTGAAAATAAAACACACTCACTGGTGTTATACTTTGACATCAACCCCGAAGACGGTATGGGCTGCCTTAATGATGGGAGTAACATGATCGTACACAAAAATCTCACCAGAAGTGAACGTATGAGTTCTAGTTGAGGAACAAAGAAAAAAAATCATACACACTGATTCGTCCTGTTTTAACTCCAGTACCGGCAGTCTACAACCGGTATCAAGTCGTCAGGAGAAAACCTACCACAGGAGACACTGCACTGATGCAGTCACTTTGATGGTGTTCAGTAGTGCCTGATCTTCTTACATACATGCACCACAACACTTCCTAGGCCTGCTGCCGAAGATCATCAAAATTCCTCTATTATGGGGCCAATATAATGTATGCCACACATCCCCGCCCCTCACACACACACACACACACACACACAGAGCTCCTTGCTGGCGCGCCTCCATGTCCATCGATTGTCCCACAAGATTGCCCATGACATCAAAAACTTTGACGAAAACTCATTACGAGCTTGAACGTGGCGGGAAAGAAATCGAAACTCGGGTCACCAGTAGAGCAAGGTGTGGAAGACTACAGACTTCGATACTTCTTTGCGATGATTTGAGAGGATGGTGCTATGAAGTTCCATTTTGGTCTCAGACGTGGCATCCCGAACGTCAGCCAAACCTGAGAGATAAGAACAGCTGCAGTGTCGGTAAGGAAATGCTTCCGCTGGGACTCGGACCAAAGACAGTACGGCCCTACAGACTTAGGGCGTTCTCTCTTTGCTCAGACCCACCACCCTATAGCTCACAACCCGTAACCCTAACCACCGCACCAGAGGGGCTGATCCGACACTGTAGTTTTCGTTGGTGCACGAATGGTGGTGTTTGAGGTCACAGGGCTTGCATTCCACCACTGTTGACGCCGCTGTGATCATGCGTGTGTGCGGCACACCCCACACCTCATTTCTTCCACAGCAAAAGTGAACTAAAAGTTCAATGATGTGTGCATGTATGAGGTGTACATTTATATTCGTATGTGCACATTGGCATGCACACTTGTGTAATAATGTGCGCATGCAGTTTGTGTTTGCCTCCGTGTGTGGACGTGCAAACTTGTACATTTAAAACTAGAGTCTGACAATATGATCTTGATCACTCAACAAAGATGTATTTGTGTTACAGCAATGCGTAGAAAAAAACAAGAAGCAGTGCGATGGACATAGGGATTGCAATGACGGTTCGGACGAATCCTCCGAGATGTGCCATCCAAGAATGACAACACTTTGATGCTCCCTGACTTGCTGAACACCCTGCCCCCACCCGTCTTAGTGGACACCAACCGTCACGGACGACTGACTCTGAAAGTTCTCGCTGACCAGTTCGTGCAGGTGAACATTCATGACGTCATGGCGGTGAACAAGGCGATCGCTGAAAAACTCTCAGGATTTCTTCACCTGTCCTTCCAGCACTCATTTCAGGTGTTCCTTGTTCTGCTTGCCGGTGTACCTGCGTTGTAACGGGGTGAGGGACTGTCCCTGTGGTGAGGATGAAGTGTCTTGTGAGAACTACCAGTGCCCAGGTATTACCGCTGTCATGGTTCCACGGCGATGGATGTTAAAGTCTGCCTACATGTGGGCAGTGTGTGTGATGGTGTGTATCACTGTCCGCACCGTGACGATGAATCTTTGTGTGACTGGGCTTGCCCCAAAGCCTGCTCCTGCCAGTACGGACATGCCTTCACCTGCGGAACTGCTTTCTTTGGAAAGGATTACCCCAGTCTTCGCTATCTGCACGCCAAGGATTCAGGAATGCAGTTGGGAGACTTGAATCAGAACACAGCTTTAGTGTACCTGAACCTGGCTTCATGTGAGATATCCACCGTGGCTGATTTAACCAACGTTCTTCACAACTTGCGGACCTTGGACTTGAGTTTTAACAAGATTGGACACTTTGGCACCAATTTTTTCACCAAACTCCCCAGCTTGAGAGAGATCTATCACTGAGAAGTAATCCCCTTGCGTTCCCTTTCGCTGTGGAGGGTCAGCCGAGTCTGTCGGCCCTGCATCGGCTGGATCTCTCTATGGTGTGGATCTTGACTATTGACGGCCATGCTCTGTCTGGGTTGGAACTTGACAACCTGCACATCCCTCAACCTGTCCTTCTCGGGACTGGAACGTGTTTCTGGCGAAGGCTTCCAGTCACTGGGTAGTCTGCAGGTGCTGGATCTCAGAGGTTGCCCCATGAACGACTTCACAGAGGACACCTTCAGTCATCTGGCGCAGCTCAAAGAGCTGTATGGAACCAACCCCAAACTGTGCTGTCAGGGCAACGTCCATGACAGTGTGGAACTGGACGTGTGCTCCACTCTGGACAACTCCACGACGTCCTGCGATTCTTTGCTGTACTCCAACTACTACCGAGTCCTGCTCATTCTCTTTGCTGCTCTGGCACTTGGTGGGAACTTGGCTAGTTTTATATACCGTATGTTCATCAACAAAGATGAGAAAAGCCACAGCTGTGGGGTGATGGTCACTCACCTGTGTGTGTCCGACTTCCTCATGGGATCTACCTGGTTATCATTGGCGTGGCGGACACTAGTTACAGCTCCACGTACTTTATCTACAGTGACAAATGGAGGAGCAGCTCGAGCTGTAAGGCGGCAGGCTTTTTCTCCCTGCTTTCCAGTGAGACGTCAGCATTCTTCATCTGTCTTCTGACCATTGATCGCTTGGCGGCATTCCGTTTTTCCAAACAGCCGGTTGCATTTCAGGAAGAGGTCTGCGCAGCTGACGTGCTGGATGACCTGGTTTGCCGGTCTCTTCATGGCTGCCATCCCCCTGATAGAAACACACTGGAAGTTTTACGGACAGACTGGAACCTGTCTACCGTTGCCCACTAACGCCCGGTCCTTTGACGGCCGGGATTACTCCTTTGGCGTGCTCATCATGCTCAACTTTGCTCTCTTCCTCGTCATTGCTGTGGGACAAGCTCTCATCTACTGCGCCATGAAATCCAAACGGAAGACACTGGGGGTCAACAGCGAGTACATGTCCCTGGAACGCGCCATTGCCAAACGGCTGATCGCTATCGCCATCACGGACTTCCTCTGCTGGTTCCCCATCTGCCTGGTGGGATTCATAGCGTCCAATGGAGTGCGCATGCCTGATCACATCAACACGGCGTTGAGCATTGTGGTCCTTCCGCTCAACTCGGCCATCAATCCCTTCATCTACACCTTCATCATGATCAAGGAGAAGCGGCAGAACAGAATGGTCGACTTTCTCGAGTCAGAAACAACGTTCATGATTTGAGGACTCGGACCTGATTGTCTTTGCGTGCACAGTGTGGCACAGCACTGTGTGATTGTTGTACTGCATTGCATGCCGCATCGCATTGTACGTAATCATACCGTGCAGTGTTACTGACTGTGCTGGGCTGTCCTGTTACAGAGATCAATCATTTTTAAAACCGATGTGTGATTGCTTCTCAGTGTATCCGTTTGGTTTGGGTTCTCCAGGTTCACTGTCAGTGTGTACTATTTGGGGTTCCCCATTTCAGTGTCATTGTGCTTGATTCCGAGTTCCCTTATTCAGGGTTAACGTTTTCATTTCAAAGTGAGGTAACCTTTGGCGGAAACTGGAACAAACCTGAAAGAAAGATTACTATTCCACTGAACGAAAGAGACAAACAAATATCGCCATCATGATGCGTTTCGACCTCTTCGGTCTAAGGCAAGACAAACGACGCACAAAACAATGAAAACACTTGTTTTTTAAAAAAATTTTTTTTTTATTTTTTTTTTTTTATTGTTTTTGTTTTTTGTCTTGCCTTCAGCAAGAAGACCAAAGAGGTCCAAACGCATCATGTTTTGTCTTGTAATGTGTTCGGTTTCAGGTATCCCATTAGTGTCCCACTTACGAATTTGTGATCCCGTACTTTTCAGATTTGGGATTCTCCAATGTATTTCATAGTCAATTTTGAATTCCCCATTTCAGTATTACTGTTTGCTTTTTGGATGTAACTATGGTTTCGAGCTCCCTATTTTAGTGTGTGTGTGTGTGTGTGTGTGTGTGTGTGTGTGTGTGTGTTTGTTTTGCTTTGCTGTGTCATTTCAGTGCTGTTTTGCTCACCCCAACCTTTTTTTTAGTTGATCTATTTTAGTGTTTCATTCAGGGCTGCCTATGTCAGTAGTACTGTGTTCGGTTTAGGCAATCGGAGTCAGTGTTTGGTTATGGGTCTCTTATTTTAATATTATCGATTGTGGTTTGGGGTGCCCCATTTTCGTGTTATGTTGTAAAGATTTCGGGCTCCCATTTTCAGTATCATATTCACCAATTCAATTTGGGGTATCCCATTTCAGTATTTTGTGTGTTTGAATAGGGTTCCCTATTCTATGGTCTTTGGTTTTTAGTTCCCTGTTTTTTGGTATATATCATTTCAGTATCATTGTTCAGTTTGGGTATCCCCACTTAGTTTTAGTGTGACTGATTCGGGTATCCTCTTTTCTATGTTCCTTCTCTCTATCTCCCACTGTTTTTGGTCTTGTTTTGTTTTGTTTAGAGTTTCTCATTTCAGTATCACTGTGTTGTGGAGTACCCCATCATGGTTTAAGATATCCAATTTCAATGTCGATCTCTCTCTCTCTCTCTCTCTCTTTGTAATGTATGCGTCTCTTTTTATTGTCTCTAATTTGGGATACCTAATGTTAGTGCCATTGTATGGTTTGCAGTACCCTATTTTTCTTGTCATTTTTGTTTGGAAATTTTTGTGTTCCCAGTTTCCTTGCCATGTTTGGCTGGGGGTATGCCTTTCAAGAGTCAGTATGTTTGATTTGGGGTGACCCATTGCCATGGCACCGTTGTTTGGTTTGGGGTACCCATTTGGGCGTCATTGTGTTGATTCAGGTACATCATTTAAGATGATTAAGATTTGGTGTTCCCTATTGCAGTAAAAAAATCTTTTATTTGGGGTATTCTATTTCACTGTTAGCTTTAGTGCATCTCTGTAAATACGAATGTGACTCAAAGACATCATTCTTTATTATTGTGAAGGGTTTGCATCAATAACAAATGAATATGTAAATAAGAAAAAAACATTTTTCTTCAATAGCTTTAGTCTCCCCATAATCCAAATTAACAGTCCATCGGAGTCACAATCTGTTTTTTGATGTAACATAAGATGGAATAACACTAAAGAATTTGTGTTCAAAGATGTGGTTACATGTGTAAATGATTTTTTGCGCACACACACACACGCGCACGCATACACACACACACACCTTTGCTTTAGAAATTAATTATCTTTATTTTTCCCAACTCAGCCTTGCTCCCTGTGCAGTTTTGTAAAACACATGGGCAACGAGACAAAAAATCTATCATATAGAAACATAATAAAGATATTCAGCTGGACGGAGAGAACTTCTTATTTCCAGATTGAATATATATATATATATATATATATATATATATATATATATATATATATATATATATATATATATATATATATATATGTATGATATATATATATATATATAGTGCTGAGCAGTTAAGTAGTGGAGGAAAACAAGTGCAGGTCAACAATTCTTCCATCAATATAGTAATGACTTGGCAAAGATTTGAAATTGAGAGGAAAAAAAAAATTTTGAAGATGAAGTAAATGGGAAAATGTATATCATAAATATGAAAACCCTCCACTAGCTGCATGAGGAAACTATCGCAATCCCTCTTGAAGGCAGATTTATATGTATCGCCTGCTCCGAGGCCTTTCGTCCGCTGAATCAGATTCATCAGGGAGACAAGGCTGATTGTGTCTGTGCTCTTGGTGTCAGATAGAGACACACCACAGTTCATAATTCTGTGGTGTTCCCACCGCCAAGGGTTCAAAAAAGAATCCAACAGCACCCCCAAAGCAGCCAGCGAATGGTAGTAGAATTAAACAAAACGAAAGTATGGAGAGGAAAAAAGTATATGTGTATAAAAGGAAAGAGAGAGAGAGAGAGACTGAGCAGTAATAAAACATAGCAGCACAGAGATAAATTGCAATATGTCTACGGTAAATCAATCGATATATATATATATATATATAAAATACAAAAGTGATAAATTAAAATCAGTCACTGAGCAAAAGTTCAAATTCTCAGCTTAAAAAATACGATTAAAAACAAGTGCACACACACCACACTAACAGAAATGATACAGGACTTTTCATATCAGTTTCTCCCCCTTTTCCTTATGTGATTTTATTTCTGGCAGTCATTAGAAAACAAACTCAAAACTTTAAACAAATCATGCCAGCAATACTGGAGAAAGAGGGAACAAGTGAGGGAGCAAGTGAAAGCACAAATATTGGTATAGATGTATTCAGTGCGTTACATCTGAAGCTATAGTGGGACATAAAAGAAAGGCTTGAACTTGAAGAGGGCAAAGTTCATTTTTTTTTTTTTACAACAGAACTCTGACAACGACTGTGGGATTTCTTTTACACACAGATTCAAATGAATAGGAATGATAAAGCATGTTTTCATCGAGCTTTGATCAGAAAATAGATTAAGTTAAAACACACACAAAAAAACAACAATCAAAAGAAAACGCATAAACAAAAAACCCAAGCTGCTATTCCTTCCTCATAAGTGATGATAAGTTAGGACATAACACAACAATACTGTCTGGCTCCCTGTACAATTTTTCCTTTCTTTTCTTTGAATTGTTTTTTTCTATTTTTTGAAAAAAAAAAAAAAATTCTAGTTTCTTCTATGCAAATGGGAGTTGTGTGGACTACAGCATTTTGATCACAACAAAGCCTCGGTTTCTCGTCTGTGTTTCTAATCCAAGTTAACCTGTCCTTAAGTAAGCCATCACCATGCATTGTGCGCAGCTTATGGTGCTAACACTCTGATAGTTAACATAGTAAAGGGGGAAGAAAGAAAGGTGAAGGGGAGATGGGATGGGGATGGGGAACAGAGACTTACACAAACAGTATCAAACATTCAAAAGAAAAAAGAGAGAAATCCACACACCACTCCCTCTCTCTCTAACACATACAACACGTAGAGACTTCCAGGTGAGAGTGTTCGTTTTTTTTTTTTTTTACCTGAGATCCACAGTATGCAGCCTGCTTACAGTCAGTGTTGTTCATTCTCCTTCTTCACAATTATAAGAAAACAGAATGAACACAGAACAAACGGGTAAAATGAGTTGAGCTTTTGTCAACAGGTTCCTGGGACAGTCATTGGAGGGATGTACAGGCTGCCTGTACTCTACATGCATTCATGCAGTCTCTCTTTCAGGTGTGTATGAGTGCTAATATCAAGTGTAATATTTTGTGACCATGCAAAACAAAATCACTCTCACATAAAAAAAATGTTTGCTTAAAATGTGACAACCATGCAACATATTCCCTCATAACTGAAAAACTGAAAACACAAAAAAAAATGAAAAAAATTCAAAAATGTATCACAGTTCAAACACACAGCTCTATGCTACTGCATGCTTAACATCACAATAACAGTATGGATTTAAAAAGTTTTAGTGATATGACCACAGTCCCAGAGTGACATTTTGATTCCATACACCATGTGGATCCCTGTCATATACAGAAGAATAAATCATCACATTGGAGATGAACTTACCAAGTTGACTGTCATCCATTTTCTGTCTCTTTTTGCTCTGTTCATTACATCTTAACAGTTACTTTCTCTCTCTCTTGCCTCACATCTTTTTTGTGCACTCTTTCTCTGACAGTCCCTTTTTCAGAAGTCTTCATGTTGACTAGAGATAGGACCACCTGATATATGTCTGTAACATTTCATTTCGATGGAGTTTGCGTCTATCCACAGGTATTGTAACATTCAAGCGTCCAGTGACATCAAAATGATTCTGACTGTGCCAAGAACATTCTTATTCCATGTCACAGACGCTCAAAGTAAATCATATGTACACAGGTTTTCATAACCAGGATTGAATTTCTCTCAACTCTGCTATTCCAAACTCTAACCCCTGATATGCTGTTTAGGTAAGCCAGTATGATGGGAGCATATATGTGTAGTCTTGATGACAATGCTGTAAATAATCTGCACTGGAGCATATTAACTGTCCACAACTCAACAAAATCGGAAGTCTCACTGAGGTTCATTGTCTTTGAGCAACAAATACAATCGAATAGTGTCTGTGATGAAATCTGAGATCAGGGTTTGAGCGGTCTTTAGAAGTGTTGGACAAAGTCTGGAAAAACTGAGCTGGTATTTTCCACACCTGTACAAATTTGTGAAAAGTGGAAAATGCATCTAAAAGTGGGGACAGTTTGATAAAGTTCACAAGCTGCTCAAATTTTGCAGCAAAGACCATGCAATCTTAAAGCACAAATGGTTAGGGGATTCAAAATGAATGAAACAATTAACAGTTCATCTGATGCCTTTGCCCATTGTCTTTTTTTTAGTTGCTATCCACTGCCACTGTTTGGTGTCTCTCCTGATTTTCTATTCACTTTTCTGGTCAGCAGCAGCAGCAAAAAAAAAAATATACAAAAAATCAAAAAAACATGGAGTCTGTTGGTCTTGGGATGCTTGGAATGAAAAAGATGAATATACATCATGGATCAGGAAGGGCATTTCAAATGTACATTTTGAAGTTTCCGAATTCTGAGTGAGCAGACTGTGAGTGCTTGGCAAAGGTTTGAAAATTTCAAAATGACTTTCTGGTGTGAACGAACCCTGGGGATGCTGAAAGATTCTGATCCTTGTCTCAGTCTTCTGTGTGATGGAGGAAGATATGCATCCCACACTTCATTTGAACTGTGAGAACTTTCTACCACAACTCTTGACATTGTCATAAAAATCTGTTTTTGGCTGAGACAGATCCTTACAAGGAGGCAGACCAACTGGAGTTCAAATAATCTGATAATGCCCAGAGCCTATCACAGTAAGAGCTCTGTTGATCCATGGATGAACAATCGTATTCCTGTTCAGACCACTACTTGCAAGCATTCAAATGTCAAGTTGCATATACACTTCCAAATGTCAAGTTGCACTACACCCATACACTTCAGGAAAAAAGTTCTCTGTTGTCTTGTAAGATCACATTTAGTACAAAAAATGAAACTGGCCAAAGTGAGGGTTAGCTGGAAGCCTGGGGGGTTGAAATAAGTGAAGCTCTAGGGTTGTTCAAGAAACCTGACATTTCTTAAAAACTACTTACAAAAAAAAGTTGTTACAGGCCACAGACAGGATGGATAGAGGTGGTGTCCTTCTTAGGGGACTGTACCTCTACACTGTTTCAGTTTCATTATTGTAGCCAAGCCAGCCACACTGGACCTCTATGAGGTTGTCAACACATCCAGAAAAGGTCTCATCCGGACAAAGAATCAACCAGCCAAGACAACATACATTAATGACATAGAGACAACCAATCAAGACTATGTACATGAAACACATGGTAGCTGAACTACTGACATCCATAAGAAGTATGGAACATGCCTGTGCTTAAAGCACCAGCCATTTTGCTTGATTCTTCACTCCTTTTTGAAGCATAAGAACGTTTGTAGTTTGCCAGATTACAATGAAAAAGCTGGCAATAAAGTAACTGATCAGATTTTTTAAAAAAAGTGTTAAGACCTGGGCGAAGACAGAAGAATGGTCCATAAAGGCATAAAACCAGATACCGGTAAACGAACACACACACAAACACCCCACACATAAACACACAAGCAGACTCAAAGACAAAAACATGAAAGTGATGATTATTAGCACAGAATTTCCAAAAAGGGGGGGGGGGGGGGGGAATAGAATATACAATTTGTATTGAAAGAGTCCTTGGATACTTCTAGGGCTGGGAGGGAGGGGGAGATTCTGAATTATCATTTGTTTCTTTCAATTCACAAAGCTGAGTGTGGTTTGCCATGTTGAAAAGAAAAATAACACAAAGAGGTGGTGTACATGACTGACACTTGTCAAAAGGTGATGTCAAGGTTGTGGAGGGTCACACAGAAGGCCACTCATGAAGAGGAGGCTTGGGTCAATGCCCATGATTCCTTCTCCCAACTGACAGGTGTGGCGAGGATAGGTACAGTATTGTACAAAACTGACAACCTGTTCTGTCCTCTTACAGGTGTATTTTTCAAAGATAGCAAACAAAACTGACAAGAGTGAGTTTGTTGACAAACATTTTGTACACGATATGTTCCACTGGACCATTTTAAAAAGCAATCATGCTGAGGTCATATCGAAGAAGACATGTTCATACACGGTGATTCACGTCACAAGGTGATACGTACACCATAAACTACGATGACATACGCTTGGTTTCAAATACCTGAGTTAACTGCAGCAAAATCTTGATAACATTGAATATGCTTTTTAAAAGCAGACTGCTGCTTCAAAGCTCAGAAAAAATCTTATTATTAACAATAAACATTTGAACAAATGTGTATGCAAGTTTGTCCATGGCAAAACTTACAACCGACATATTCTGACTTCAAAATTTGCACTGCAGAAATATAATTGCAAATATCACAAGAAATAGACCGCTGGGGACCAGTTTATTTCTAGATGATTAAAGTCATTCCTGTCAAGAGAGAAAATTATATTTCTTGACACTAGCAGGCTCCCGTAAGTGTAAATCTGCTACTGAGGTCAGAATATTGCAAAACATTGTGGAGAGTTCCAAATACACCAAACCTGATGTACTTTACCTGTAATGAGATTGGTATGTCATAAAGTAGTGTTCTATGAGGTGTAGTCAATATCATATTGAAGGATGTATGTAGCACACATGTCCAAATTTAACTGGAGTTCAACAAATGTATAAAAAACAATAATAAACAACAAAAGAAACTGCATACATTGAATCCAAAAGTAGGCATAAAACGCAGCCTTTCTTCCCCCCCTGCGACTACCAAAAAGCAAACATGTCCCACTAACACTGAGCACGCACACAAGATTAATGCGACTTCAAAGAAAATGTTATTATACTAATCTGAATAAAGGCAGCTTTCTCCGGAAAAATTTTCATCCTTGCCTTTACTTGTTTTGTTTATGAATAAAGACACTCCATTGCTGGGTCTTTTGAGCTGATTTATTTGTGTCTGTAAAAACCTTTTCTTTCTAGAACATGTGTTTGTCCACACAAGATTTACCTCACTTTAACATTTTTTTCCCCCTGGAAGCTTTGTGTATATGTTCACATGACATTTCCTGCCCAGTGATGATTCATTCCTTTTACCTCATCAACCAATGCCAGAATGCTGTTCGGGTGCCACTGAACATCATTCTCAGCCTATGCTCAAACAGCATTCAGTCGAATTATCTCGTTTATCAAACTGGTTTATCAGCACATGAATATACATTAAACTGCAAAGAAAGGGGGGTAATTTACAGCATAACCAGGAGAGCATCTGCTAAGCATCCTACCAATGGCAATAAAAGCTTAACTGAAAATCCTGTGTGGAAATCCCTCTCCAAAGGGCGCCATCCCGTTTGCTTCCTAATTGTGACTCCTTTCATTTAAAGATCCAATTTGATGGAATTCTGAAGGCTGCCAATTACTGATTACTGACAGGTGCCACTTTCCTATATCAAACAGTGGTTGGACAGTAGAGTTTATTCAGATCAGAAGATTTGGAAGTGGTCTCAATCAACAGAAATGCATTCAAGTTCTATATTCTAAAGTGTTCGATATTTCTGATCAACAAATATTTGAAAACTGTCCACAATGATATGTTTTTTTTAATGATAAGTACTATGGTGTAGATATTTGTTATTATCACAGACAAGTCAATCATACAAATCGAAAAAAAAAAAAAAGCTGGACATGTATAAACAACAATATGTAGATGACCTGAAGTATCTTATGGGGTACTGCATATTATAAGAAGAAAACAAAACAAGACAAAAGAAAGGAAATAAAACAAACATAATATATTATTTACAAATTATCCAAATCCAAATTCACACCCAACTGTGAAAGGTAGTAAAATCCTAAAAGGTTCAGTGATATAACATCAACAGTGAAAGGTAAAATACCATGAAAACATCAATAATCATTAATGATACAGTAACAATACACAAAGAAACACAAACATAATCTGTTACATAAAAAAAAACAATCTACACAGCTGCAAATATTCATGACCAATGCCAGGAACACATAGGAAAAAGAAGTTTATAACCAACAGAGATGTATTAAAGACACATTATGATGTATTTAGTCACTTCAAATCAACACATTTAGTTAAAAATCGAGTGTTTTAATTTGACAATACGTACAAAAGCAACAAAACAGAATAGAAGCCCCCCCCACCCCCAGTAAAAAAGAAACATCATAAATACCTGTAATTAATGTTCACAATCATCCATGAAACTTGAAACCCAAAGAAAGTATTAAGAACAAGCATTACAATACCCTGAGATTTTTTTTTTACCCAAACCAAAAAACAGCCTGTTATGCCCCCCCCCCCCCCCCCCCCCCCCCCACACACACACACACAAAAAGAAGAAAGAACAACAGCTAACCACCACTTATTACTTTTGTTCCCCTCCATAACAGAAAGAGATAACCACTGGTAGTTATGTTTCAAAATTCTATAGAATGGCAGTGACAGAATATCACCACCGAGTTTGACAATTCAAAAGAAACAGCCTAGATCACATGGAAATTCCCACTTTTACATGTATATGCCAAAGCACAAAGTGTGTTTCCTTTGGCCCCAAATACTTTCAGGAGGTATCTTAGTGTACTTTAGACAACAAAAGACCCCCCCCACCCCACCCCCAGCAAAAAAAAAAAGTTTATCTGATTAAATGACACTTCTTACAACCAAACTTTTTCTTTTTATTTAATCATAATGAAAGTATTGTGATAATTGATGAATTAAAGATGAAAATAATAAACAAAAAATACACATGACACAATTCATAACAGACCACACACACGCGCGCACACACACACACACACACACACACACACTGATCTCCAAAGCGAAATGTATCCCAGGTATTCTCAGGCATATTAAACAATGCAGATCTAAGTGACTGCTATTAAAAGAATACAGTGAAGTTGAAATTCCAAGTCTCTGTTGATCATCTCCATGGCAAAGTTGTGTCAGCACCAACGCATTTCATCAATGGTTCGCTTCGTGAATAGTTCATCAACCAACTCTACAATCCTCATTCTACCTGTCTTGTCAGTAGCCTTGCAAATACATGCCGGGAAACACACACACACTCTGATAATATTACACACACACTCTTGTGGTTATTTCATGTGAATAGACATGCACACATTACAAAACATCAAGCAGTTTCTTTCTTCTGTCCTAGCATTTTCTTTTCAACTACTGACAGCTTTTCATACATTTTTGTGCACATCACAACATTTACATATTATACGTGTATAACAAAATATAATCATCTGTAATGACATCCATCCAAAGATCATCAGCGTTGAAGCCAAAGGCTTTTCTGCTACCTCTGTCACAATGGTGTATGTTCTCTGATTACTTCGCTCAGCTTTCATTATGAACACACTGCTTTTATTACTTGTCATCAGTGTTCTTAACAAACAAAAAAACAAAAGTAAAGAAAAACAGGTAGGTGTCTGGTGTCTCGGTGCTCACATGACCACACAGGCACGGCTGGTTGCACGACTCACTTTCTCTGGACTTTTACGCCTGCCGGACCTTGATGGCGGTGTGGGCGTCTTCACAGACAGTGCATCTTTACTTGGACCCGGAACTGCTGCAGAAAAAAAAAATAATGTCCAAGCCGGGTCATGTTAGATATGAAGAAAGAGAGAGACAAAACCAGTAGTTACAGAGCAAGTGACAATACAATCAGCAATCAGCCAGGAAAAAATGGCTCTGGAACAAATGGCTTGTCTCCTACAGCTCTGACTGAACTCGTGGGAAGAAAGTGAGCTGCTGGGTGGCACACATGCATAGCAAATGAGAGAATCCCAGGTTCACGGTTCCGATCTTGCACAGAGCAAAAATGTTTTCTCTCCTTCACTCTCTCTACAAGACCTTAAGTGGGCTGAATACTAGTCTTTCTGATCAGAGGATGAAGCAAGATCCTGAGTGCAGCATGTGCAGAGTGCACTTGACAGACACTACGGCAACAGGGGATTTTTCAAGGCAAGATTCTGTGGAAAAATCCACCTTGACTGGTTAATAAAATATCCGCTAGGAAAAAAAAAAAGGGGTTTGGGGAGGATGGCACTGTATGGTCACACACTCTATATGATTACACTGGTTTTCAGGTGTTTTAACCCTTTGCCTCCATTGACTGATTGTAATTTTCGAAACCTTTCAGTTGACATGCTGTCTGTCTGTAATCTGTGATGCTTTAAGTTTTGTTTTGGGGTTTACCGAGTTCTAGGTTCTTTTCTCTAAAGAAAAAAAAAGTCATATATAGAAAATCCTTATTGACATGCATGCGTTTTTGGTTTTGCACCTTTTCCTGTGATCCTTGCACCGTAGATACATATCTGCTGTTGGGAATGAAATGCCCAGGTAAGAATTTAAACAAACAAAAATAACTGAACTGATATTCAGGTTCGTAAGTATGAAGTGTTAAGTAAAAAAAAAAAAAAAAAAAAAGATTAAGCTAATATTCTGCTAGTATGAGGTGTTCAAAATAAAATGGCAACTGAGCTGCTATTCAGGCAGAATGAGAAAATGTTCAAAGAAGGCATGAATCATTGAACCATTGCTCAGGCTGCATGAGAAAGTGTTTAGATAAAACAAACAACAGAGCTTATATTCAGGTGTGATGAGAAAGCGGTTAAAACACAAACAATAAAGATGGTATTCAGGTGTTATGAGAAACATGACATAGAGCACAAATGATGGAGCTGATGTGTAGGCAGTTTGAGAAAGGGTCCAGTCACAGCCATTGAGCAGACCTTCAGTCATATGAGAAAGTGTTTACGAAAAAAAACACAAGCAACCGAGCTGATATTCAGGTAGTAGGAACAAATAGCAAGATAACACAAACAACTGAGCTGATATACATGTGATATTTGAAAGTGTTAAAAACTGAAACAGAAACACCCATGAGGACATGACTAACTGGGGCAGAGGCTAAATGTGCTGCTCTTTCGATCAGGCTGGTAACAGTCCTTGTAGAACTCGTACACACTGAGTACTGGCTTTCACTCTCAACAACAATGCGCTTCAAAAAATGAAAACGTGTATGAAAAATAACCCAACAATGCCAAATGCAAAAGGACCCACCCCAAGGCACAGAACTGCGCTGAGTGTTTTTTTTGTGATTTGTTGAAGGATCTGCTAAGCAACCTGACAAAATTTTAGAAAAAATGAACTTGTATGCATACACCTGGACACCTGCAGAAACTTCCTACTATCTGTCGCATATGTTGTAAAAAAACAAAAAACAAAACAAAAAACCCAAACACCATTCATACCTTGTCCCTTTGGCAAAGCATCTCCCTCCTCTTCAACAAATTTGAAGTCTTCATCGCTGTCATCTTCAATCTCATGAGCATTAGCTGGTTTGGTGTAGGTGACAGCAGTGACAGCATTGGACATGTCGTCACTGACACTCTCCATGTGGGGTGCTGTGTTTGGGGCACAACCATAACTGTTTGCCGTTGGTCACATGGCATCTGAAATAGAACATTTCTTTCCCATTCCACAGGGGTGTCATAAACAGGTTTTTTTTTTTTTTTGCGCTACAAGAACCTTCTTCCCTAGAAAGCCACAAATCAAGGACTGTCGTTAGCCCACGCATGTATGCATGTGGATCAACATGAACATGACCACACATGCCTGCACACACTCACTCTCCTCTGTCTTCATTCCTTACCATTTCTTACAATGTACTGTCCCTAGCTAAACTCCACACTACTCAACGGGAAACTAACCAAGAAAAACCCAACTGGTGACCATTTAAACACAATTTCGATACAAGGAATTCTAAGAATGATACAAGAATGATATAAACTATCAGCAATATAAGAATGGCATAAACTACTGGTCCAGCTGAGGATTCAAAAACGACTGAAAATTGTGTGTGTAGATACAGATCGTTCCATAGACGGGGAAAAAAACAACAAATCCACCAAGTTACCTTGATGAGATTTTGTCAAGTCACTGGTGCACGAATTTCACAGGCACTGTGACTGGATGGATGTGGTGCTGTGCAGAAGGGAACACTCCCACTAGCATCGCACCTAAGCAACCATTGTTGTTAGGAGGGCGCCGAGGAGACAGTGTTTGTCATAGGCTGAATCAGAACAAGCAAGACTGAACACCACCAATGTGATCTGGTGTCAGTGCCGCCGTCTCCTCTGGCAGTGTGCCTGATAATGAAAATTTGCTCCCCATGAACTGTGATGCTGGGACTGCTGCGAGTAGACAAACCTGGGTACATCTGTGTATTGGGTATTCAGACACACCTGACACAGGAGTAGTGCCATTTGAGACGGTATGAGAAGAGACGGCAATCAAACTACTTCATTTTACAGAAAACAAGCAAAAAAGAAGAAAGGTGGCAAAACACAACTAATGGGATTCATCAATCGTAGATATGCCTCCGAGTGTTCATCTTAACAATTTATCCCATCCTCTCCCTCAGTACAAACACACGCACACACCACAGACTTGTGCATACAAGAATCACCAGTCCTGACCCTCTCAGTCCACCGAAAGTCTTCAGCTTGTCTTGTCTCTGCGCCATGTCAATGAGGCTTTGGTAAGCCTCCTTGAACTCAGCACTGTTCCGAGAACTCCACTAAAACACACACACACACCGGAGAAAAGAACACATAACTTTTCTGGAGAAGACAAGGACTTGCTACTTCACATGACATTTTAACCACGTTGATGGATTATTCCTGAAAAGATTTCTTCAACATTGTTCTGTAATTACAACTGTTAGTAGGCTATTTTTAAAACACTTTTTGTAATTTTCTGTGTTGACTGTATACACTTCACTAGTATTGAAGTTCTGTCAATATGTGCATGTGCTGCTCTGACTGCTGAAGTTTCTGACTTCCGATCCTCACTTAAGGTTCAGAAGACCTGTGGCCGATGCAGGTCTGAAGCAGTTTTGTTGTGACAAAGGCAGCCGTGATATTGTTAACCCATGCCTGACTCAGTTGTCTGAATAAATCAGTTTCATGGCTTTGAGTGCATGAAGCACAAATAACTAGCAAAAAATTCAATGCAGCAACAACCAATATTTGACATTCTGAAGAAAGTTCTACATGGAAGATAAGCAAGAAGGCATGGTTCTTTTTGAAAATACATGGACTTAATCATGGATTTGTACCATAATTACTACTGCATGTTTGCATATTATTACTTTGGTCTGGGGAGGCCGTTTTGTTACCAATTATCTCATAAGTCGTCTGGAATGAGTTAATCTCCTATGGTGAGTGTAAACAGGTCAACATCCCTCCCCTATACATTCTGGCCTTTCCTCCTGCTACCCTCTACCTCCTCAAAGCTCTTGCAGAGTTGCTCCCCTTGTGGCGAGGTCAGGACTGGCAAGGGGAGGGCAGTGTGTTTGAGCACAGCCATCAGCCGGACGCAGAATGGCGCCACCTCTTTCAGGAAAGAGTCATCATCTTCTGCTGTTGTCTGTGGGAAGGGGATGGACTTTGGAGCAGCATGCCAACCCTGGGGGAAAAAAAGGAAACATTACCTGGTTGACAGCATTGAAGTAGGTTTCCTTTCCTCCATAGATTCATCCACTCTTCCTAGTCTCCCTTCTTCTTTTCAGACAGGTACAAAGAAAGATATGTTCTCTCTCTCTCACACCGACCTCTGGATACATACACTCTTCTTTGTCTCTCTTCATCTTTTCTTGGTCTGAGACAAACACAAGGAAATATACACTCTCTCTCTCGTTGATTCTAACCCCCCCCCCTCTCTTTTTTCACACATGGAAACATTCTCTCTCTCTCATGCACACACACAAACACACACACACTAGCACACTCTCTTTCACAAAAATATGAACACTCTCTCTTGCACAAACATACACGCAGTCTCCCTCTCTTTCTCTCTCAAACACACGCGCACATAAACTACACACACGCTCTCTCTATCCCTCATCACACACACATGCACATGCACACACACACACACACACTCTCTGTCACTCTCTCTCTCTCTCCTACACACTCCATACCTGTTCATATTCACAAAGCACTTTGAAGCAGTACTGGTCTGATTCAGCTGTTTTTTTTCTTCCTCCTCTTTCTTTGCTTGTTCTTCTTCTTTTTTTCTCCCGTGTCTCCATCCTCCTCCTGTTACACACACACACAAACAAGAAACAAATGTTTCATGAACTTAAACTTCTGCCCATTTTCATGGGGTACACACTCATTAATCAGCACAAAAAAAAAAAAAAATTAGCATGCGTTACAAAACAACTAAATGTAGACACAGACTCCAGCATGAAGAGAGAATGTGTGGTAGGTTGTATTGGGCACTCACAAGACTCAAATTATGTTCTTGCAATCTGAATTTTAAAAATGAATACAAAGACATGCTTATTCCTTACCATCAGACAGCCTTCACTGACCATAAATATAACAAATCTAGATTTTTAACAATGCACTGCGACATCTTTTGTGATATCTCCTGCAGTGTATGCTTTACAATCAAAACACATGCAGTCAAGTTTCTTTTATTCTTCCACAAAACTGACAGTCATTGCTTTGATTTATGTGCACTTTATCTGTCTGTGTTAACTCTTCAAGTCTAAGTCACTTTATAAACCTAACTCTTCACAGGGATTTCTCTGAAGCAGTTTTGTTGTACTCAATAATACAAGTATTAAGAATGAATAATGACCGGAAACATACACATGAAGGAATTGTTCACAATGAAGAGAGGGGGGGGGGGGGGGGGGGTGGGGGGACATGGGGGGGGGGGGGGCACAGTTTAACACAGCCAGTTCAAATCCTGTGGCAGCTCTCCATCAATGCTGGCATTTTCGCTACCAGCCTTAACGTGTTGTTGTTCTGGTGGGTTACAGTTAAGTGGCCCAAAAGTCACAGACACCAGCAGTGTTATGCTGGGAATTTGAGCAACACTCTCAGTGAGACGGATCCACGAGGTAGATGAAACTGGACTGTGTGACTCTGCCCCCCCCCCCCCCCCCCCCCACCATTTGAGTCCTTAGCAAACTCAGTATGGGTTGGGGCTGCCTGGGTCTGAAAAGTCCCACTGATAAAATGTTTCTGGTGGGAAAGGAACCCATGATCTCCCAGCCTGCAGGTTCATGACACTAAACCACCACACCCGGACAACGGCAGCCATTTCATTTGAAGATCTGAACAGGGTTAAAGCTTTTTTTTTGTCACTGATTTCCTGACTATGTGACTGGCAAAACTAAGAAATAGGCAGTTGGAGTCAGAGAGCGCTGTGCACCAGCATTGTACCACATGACATGCTATATCTGGCTACCATGAAACATCTTGTTACAGCATTTTTTTACTGCATGACATGCTGTATTTGGCTACTAAGAACCAGCTTCAAAAAGAACCATTGCTCTAAATCTGTTGTGCTCTTTGCATGGCGTGTTTTAGCTCAAAAAAACCTTTGTGTGATAAACGCTGTGTCTTCATTTTTCTTCTAATGGATACTGGACTGGATGTGTATTCACTTTGTGTTCATTGTCCATTCTGCAGGCTTACTTGTGGGGAGTAATGTTCAGGGAAAAAAAACGAGTTTTGGTTTTTGTTGTTGGCTATTTCATGGTTGGAACTTTTCCATGGTGAATGACTTTTGAAATCTAAATATGAATTGAATACAAGTGCAAAGAGTTACTGAGCTGATGAACCTCTTCTATGTAAAAATACGACAAAACCAATACACAAAAATATGGAAAAAAAAACAATGGCAAATTAAAAAACACACATTCAATGCCACTCTCCTTCCTCCCCCCCCCCCCCTCCCCAACAATATAGTGATCAAAGTGGTCATTGCCCATTTTTACTTAGAATACTCTGTCTTGTAATTTATTTGCATTACAAATTCTGATCCATCCTTCCTACTCTCCCTGTCAGCATGAGTATAGTGAGTGAATGTGTGTGTGCGTGTGTATGTGTGTATGTAATGAACACTAAATTAGCCTCCCCCATTGTTTTGCTGCCTTCACCCCCCATGATATCACCACCCTCATTTTGTCTCAGAGCATGTTCTGAAAAGAAAACATCAGAAAACAATCGCTGAAAAAAAAAAAAAGACTCCAAACCTTTTCCGTTTTGTCGTTCTCCTTTTCTTCATTTTTGACCTCTGTCTCCTGAGCTTGACCTTCACCTTTAGTGCTGCCCTCTATCAGGTCTATAAAAACAAGATGAGGAAACTCTATATGACCACTCTTTGCTCTGTACATCACCAGCTGTCGCAGAAGTTTCCTCTGTGTCAGTTCCAGCGCTTCCTGTTGGCAAAGGCAGATAACCATGTAAGTCATCCACCACCACAAGTCTGCACAACTGGATTTTAAATCAAAATTTGCAAAGTGCATCTATGACCAAACAGCATATAATAGGAAAGAACTCTAGAAAAAGATGGACAGCAGATGATCTTCACAGAAAAAGCCCATACCTGTCGCCCTCCCCAACCGCTTCCCCCGCATCATGAAAGTTTTTCTCCACCTGTTAACTCTTCACACTGTGTGGGAGTTGGGTCATGTGTAGGTCATGACATCTGGATGCTCCTCTGCTGTCACCCTAAACTTTTCTTTTTACAGTACATTAATGTGGCAGCTGGTACTAAGACTTGTTATGATAATAGTTTCTTCTTCTTCTAAGGCACTCTGCTTCACAAGCTTCTCACTATTTTAGGAAATTTGTTTGGTTATTTGCTCTTTTTTTTCCCTTTTGATGTAAAATGCATTTCAAGCATAAATCAGTAGCATGAACATTTACGTTACTTCTACGTGCACATTTCATACTGTGACCTAGACCACTCATTCACATTGTTTTTTCTTGAATAAAATGAACACACTAATAAATCAGTAGCACGGACCTTTTACATGATTTTCATGTGCATATTTAAACTGTGGCTGAGGTTTTATCATCCAGTTCACACATGCTTTTACATCAGGATTCATCTCTTACAGAGATGAAAAAGTGCTGTGGATACTGAAGCAGTCATAGCCCGTCCAGCTAAAGCCTTTCTCTGTGTCTCCATCTCTGGTTGTTAGAAAAGCTTACTACACCAAACAGTTCCCATCAGTCTGCCATCACTCCCTTCCACTCTCATCTTACCTGGAAGGAGATCTGTCGTTGGTCGTTTCGAGGAGATGGGGGCGGAAGTGGAGGTGGAGGGGGGGTGGGGGAAGACTTCTGCTGCAGCACTTCCTGCACTTTCTTCAGGATGTCCTCCAGACCTGCGGCGTTCTCCAGCTGAAGGTTCACCTTGGGGCATCCGTGACCCATTGCCAGCATGCCGATCTACACACAGGGCAATCAGTTGTTGAAAGAACAAAGTTCTTTTCCCCCTGTCTGTAGCTGAAGACTGATCTTGCCGTAACCCCGATACACAACCAGTCTGGATTTATGCAAATCAATCAGTCAACTGATTGGTCAATTGATCAATCTATCAGCCCAATTGATTAATCAATGAATCAGTCAATCAGTCAATGAAAAGATTGATCAGTCAAGCCGTTTGTCAAGTAACCAACCAATCTACCTGCCGATCGGTCATGATAAAATCTTAATCAACACACAAAATGAGATGCAACATAAACAATTGTTTGATGTTGGAAAAAGGTGAATAAATCTGTCTCCTTCAAAACAACAACTGACAGACATAAAAAAGATGTGTGCAGAACAGCATTCCCCAGATAGCCATCATCTCTTTCCATCAGCCTTCAAGGCAGCATTCATTTGTGCATTTTTAAAGTCTGACAGTCATCTAGGAAGTATTTTGGCTGAGCCTTGTAGAAAAAATCCAAACCCACAAACTCACTTGGTTCAAACTCATATCTGTCAGATCCATAACTAAACAAGCTAACCCTTCGACAGCATATTCCCTAGATAGGAAGATGAACAAAAGAGAGATCAAAATAAAAAAGAACACTACCTAAATACACAAAAAAATCGATGCCACAAAAAAAGGAAAATGTGTCTTGAAGAAACATAAAAAATGTTGAAGAAAAAGAAAATGAAAAGAGAAGGTGAGACGGAGATTAAAAAGACAAACAGATGGATAAGACGGGGCACTGACAGACAGACGCAGACACATAAGAGGAGACTGGCAAGAAGGAGAACCGAACCTCTGATGACTCCCACTGATGCCCTGTTCCCCATCACAGCCACAATGACGGGGATTCGAATGCTCGCCACCGCAAACTGGAACTCCATGCGACAAGTTTTGGACAGTGCATACTGAAAGACAGAGAAAATGCCACATGTATCATAAATCGTAGAACAGCATGGTGAAAATGCCACATGTATCTTAACCCTTACGGTGCTCTGTATAACAATTTATGCTTTAAAGAAATGTAGTTAAAATCTAGGACGGGAAACTCGTCACACACACCACACTTGAGAATTTGGCTTCTGCATACATATTATTCGCACTAGATATGCAAACCTATACATTTTTAGAAACTAGACATGTTGTAGAATCTAGTGAAAAAACTGAAAATACTGTAGGTTTTACCTACTTGGAGACTGACCTCAAAATATAAGCAGCAAAATTTCTGAAAAAGTTATTTGAAAAGTAAGTCAAATGTTAGGAGAGATACAGTTTTTTCTTCTGTACTACCTAAACACTTCAGACTTGAGATAAAATGAAGACAAATATGTGCTGGAAACATGGGAAAGATGATAATTCTCTTGACTTGAGCTATGTATAATGAATTGTGCCTCAAATGATGTACCTATAATTCAGCATCCGGACAACTGAATTTCACTATATAAGGAAATGGGGATTGTGCAGGCTTGTCTTGAAGCTAGATAGGTAAAACTATATGTTTTTGTAAACTAGAGATAATGAGGAATCTGAAAAAAAAAATAATTACAAGACAGTACCCTGATGGCAGCTGAAGATATTCTTCACAGTGTAATCCAGAACATTGGTGTGAAAAGGTAATCCAAAACGTCAGCCACATTGTTTGAAACACCACAGTTTTTCCTGCTTGAATCTCAAAACACTTGAAAACTTGGGAGAAAACAAGAAGAATATGTCCTTGGAAGACACAGAACAAAGTTACGGCCTTGGTCTTCTGTGGAAGGTTGAAAAGCACTTGGATCAGAGTCCCACGTCACATCCAGAACATTCCCAGCCAGAGCGCACATGAGTAGGATGGCCAGCAGTACAGTTCCTCTTTCTTCAACTCCTTCACTCTCAGCATCTCTCTCCTCTGCAGTAGTGCTTCCAGATTCTGGATCACACAAGAAAACATATATCCTAAGTCTTCTGTTCATTTCATTGTTTCATAATGGTGCAAGAGATGTTACAGAGAGCTTGACTCAGTTTCCACTAATTAGTCTTTTCAGAAAGAAAAAAAATGACCCAGCACATTACTTATTCATTCTATGAAAATTGAAGTCATGCATAAAATCATAAATAAGAATAAAATCTGAATCACTAGCATATAAGGAGGGGGCAGGGGCTATAGCTTTCATTGAAGGCACGCCCCCACTCGTGACACACCCCACTGTTTCCAAACTAAAAAAAAAATAAACAAAAGTTATAAATTGTTCTCTTCAAATCACCACTTTTATTGATCTCTAAAGTGCTTTCAAAACACCTACAATCACCCAGAAACGATCTTCTAGTTTGATCAGGCCAAAGCCTATCACTCCTGTAAGTAACCATGTACCCTGCCCCCCTTCCGTCCTCCTTCCTTCATGTGGCGGACCAACAAATGTAAAAAACCAATGACTGCACGCAGCATGTGTTCCATCACTCGACAAACAAAATAATCAAAGTTCATCCACTCACCTGCTTCGCTTTCGTTACTACAGCCTTCGGCAACTGATTGTTCACTCGTGCCACTTCCACGCATCTCCTGCTCGACTCGGTCGCTGATTTACTCATTATTTCAGTCAAAACCGACGAAAACTTCGAGATAACTGACTGACAAGGCTTGCCGGTGCACAATGGATACTAGCAAGTCACGTGAACTGATCAGCCCGGATGTTTAGCAGTGGTGGTATAACGGTTCTCGTCTGACCACGATCGTGGCCCAACGCAGTCGGGCGGTAAAGCCACGATCGTGGCCCACCGCAGTCAGCGGGTTAAATCACAGAAAAGCACAGTAAAAATGCCACATGTGTCAAATATCATGGAAAAGCACAGTAAAATTGCCACATGTAAAACATATCATAGAAAAGCGCAAGATAAGAGTTTCCGATCGCTGGTTTTCTTTAACAACTTATATCAGGAACAGCTTGTATATTCTTCCTCTTTTCGAACAACCTATTTCAAACATTCCTCAATAAAAAAAAAAGAGGACACCTGGGAGAATGCACACCACCACAGAGAAGTTTAAACTGATCCTGGATACGCACTTTAATCCGGATCCACACCACAAATTGATACAAAAAAATTATGCATTTTTTTCTTGGGGATCATTCCATCTTTCTACACAGTTTTGTTACAACTGGTTCAGTAGTTTCCATGTCATCTTGCTGTCAAACAAACAGATCAACAGACAGCAGGTGAAAATATGATCTCCTCAGCCAAGATACAAACCAGCAAGACCCACCAAGACTTGCTTCGAAAAGCAAAGAATCTTGCAAAGTGAACTGAAATTAACTGTTTCTTTACTATTAGACTACAATTTGCTTGACACTGGCTGCGTACAACAAAGCCAATATGTCTTACCTCAAACAGATACTCACATCTGCTGAAAAATACTGAATGCTATGCGACACTTTTCATGGGAATATATGAGACAATCTGTCAACTCTCAATGATGACAGAACAAAAAGTACATCACAAAAAGATGGAGCTCCACTTCTACAACAAATTACAAGCAGCTGCTATCAAGGAATACATAGTTTACGCCTACAAAAATGAATAAAGACACCAGCCCTGCAAATTTCACATCAATGCTTGCAATCTATGACTGGACAGGCATAGATACATAAATGCTCAAAGAAAAGACAGAAAATGCACAGCATGTGGCGTGATTCGGGTCCAGAATAATTTCTGGATAGTTGTACTCGATATTGACTGTTTAACTGTGAAAATCAACAGAACAAATCTATTTTGTTACATTGGATCTAGGTATGAAATGCTCATTGTAATGCTCTGCAATGAAGGCATACAAGTCCATGACTGCCTTTGTATATAAGGACACAAACAGCACTGTTTATGAGGCTACACAAGCTACAGAACCATAACCCAGGATCTCAATATATCCTTTGGGATTCTCAAGAAAATTGGAAGAGTCAGAATCTGAGTCTTCAGTCACAGGCAAGTGCAAACACACACACACACACACACACACACACACACACACACACACACACACATATGCACACACACCTGCACATACACACACACACACAAACACATATGTAGAGCGTGCTTGCATGCATGCACACACACACACATGCGCATGTGCGCGCACACACACACACACATGCAAAACAAGCACACACACACACACACATGTAAATGCACGTACACTCATGCACACACATACACTAAAACACACACATACACTCAAACACACAATTTTCCCCACCTCATCTGACACACAGGCAACCATGACCTTGGAGGTACGCACACCTCGAGCCAAGTCTTCGTAAAACCCTTCCTGTGTGAAGAAAAAAACAAAACAGCGCCAATCAGCAGTGAAGCTCGTGAAAGAAAACAATAAGAATAATATAAAAACAACAAGAACAAAAATAATGAATAAACCAACAACAATGATGGAAACAACATCTGAAGAGAGGAGGCAATCCATACAGACCATCAAATACATGTGAAGATTTGTGTCCCCTTAGGTAAGAGTTCACGGTTATGATGTGCAACTAGCAGATCTCGGGGTTCCCACAGATGTGAGCAAACAAATTCCATACTTTTTCCAGACTTTTCATAATTTTTCCAGACCCCAGAATGTGTTGTGTGCGTGCACCTCTGTATGTAATTACCATGCTAAACACATCAGAAAAGAACTGATTTAATGACAGCAGGGCATTCAATACTTACTAAAACTTTCATCTCTCCTCTCCACTTTCCAGTTAACTTCAGCACCACTTCTCCATCAGCATTTGCGAAGAGAATCCAAAAAATGTCAATGTTATTACACTGTAATTATTTAACTTATTCATTCTCAAACTATCTACACAATATGAATAGTTTCCTTCCAACACAAAACAGTACAGCTTTTTTCACGAAATTACTAGTTACACTTTGAAACAACTGATACTGGAAGCACTGTGAAAATGCTTCCCCCTGCAACTCTATTCTTTCATTTCTGCCAGTTTCTTGTCAAGTTCCTTCTCCAAAGCTCGTGCCTCCTGTTTCTTTTCTTTCGCCGCCCTTCTCACTGCATTTGACTTGGCAATGTGAGAGAACTTCTGAGTTTTTTTTTTTTCTGCTTGCTTGGCAAAGTCATCAGCAGTTGAAAGCATGTCTGAGACAGTTTGCTCAAGTTTCCTCTTCTTTGATTTTAGCCCTTCACCCCTTCCTGATGTCAAAGTCTTTCTTGCACAGCAGGCACCGTGCTTCTGTCTTGCATCCATCCGAGCAGGAGCAATCCATTTGCGATAATTTGTATTGTCTAGCCAGGCTAGGCTAAACACGCATTTTCCCATGTTTTCTTTAATACTTCGACGCTATTTTCCCTCGCAGCGCTGTTGACTCAAAAGAAAGTTAAGCAATGGTACCAACTGCGCATGTGCAACGCTTTTAAAAAGTAAAGGGGAGATACTCTGCAAAAAAAAAACCAGTCTGCTAAACCTCTGGCCAGAGGAAATCTGAAAACCGCAATCATTGTGTGTGATTTATTTTTCTGTTTTTATTCCTATTTCAATGTTTTCGTAAAGAAACTTAAAGTGAAATTCGACATCATGAAAAAGTTTGCACAGCTTACAAAATTCCAGGACTTTTCCAGACCCATGGCCACAAATAACAAAATTCCAAGACTTTTCCAGCCCTGGAAATGATTTTTTCATTTTTCCATACTTTTTCCAGACTTCCAGGACTCTGCACAAACCCTGGGATCTTGTACTAAGTTTCGATAGATGCAGGCCTGCTGTTGAGAACATACTGGCTGTATTTTCTTGGAGTAGGTGGAATCTTAGGCATGATCAAGTTTCCTTTCAAATGGTTGCATCCTGCTAGCTATTGCGCTGCTGAATAAGTAGATGTGAAGGAAGAAAGATCATAAAACAATTTCCAAAATACCATGCCTTCTTGTTGACTTCTGATCACTAAAATGCAGATGACTGGCTAGCAGTTGAATGCATTTCTTAATAGCCGGCAATTCAAAGGTATTGGCAAACTGTGTGAGTAGACAGTGATTTTTGTATTACCTTAGGAGACATTCACAGGTGTTTTTACGCCTAGAACTAAACTGAATGATCATAAATGCCAATAAAAGTCAACGGAAGGGATAATAATACAGCAAAAATGTAAGGGTAAGCATGTCTCCAAATGTTGAATAGGAAACTACAGAAATTCAATTGCTGACATCATTAAGGCAGATAAAACCTGGCTGCTCCGAATGCCTTGGCCATCCTGCTAGATTTTCTGATACAGATTAACAAAATAAGTTTTAAAACATCAATCAGAATATATTTTTGCAACAAAATAAAAGATAATGCGCTACCAAATACAGAAAGACAGTCTGAACAAATAACATTATAGAATGGACAGCTAATGCCCACTTGATATCTACTCACCAAATAACTACAGTTTAGCTAAAATGGTATAGACTGAAGAGTGAAAGCGTAACAGATTTTTTTCAATAAAGACATAAGGCCATGACAATAGAAACAAAAAATGACAACAAAGGAAGGTAAAAATATGGTCTCAAAGAAAGTGACAAAAAAAGGAAAAATTCTCAAACATAAGTTTCAAAGTTGAAGACAGCATGTGTTCTGAAACAGGTCTCCATGTCTCTATAGAGGGGTGTAATGAAAACAGTTCAGGTGCTGCACAATGACTTCACAAGAAAGTGTTTCAGGGACATCTGGCAACTTGGGCACTGAGTTATCTAACTTGAACGAGCACAGTGGCAGAAAACACTTAAATCTATGCAAGCATAACTGGACACCACTGCAATGACTCAGCAGCAGAGCAGTGTTTCGACATACTGTGCCAACGAGCTGCACACACACACCATGAAAATCCGCAGACAGAGAAATCTTTGCACGTCATCCAAGCTCCCCTCTCCCCCATTTTCCACGACCTCACTCCTCCATCACCTCCCTCATCCCCGCCCCTTCCCTCCTCCGCATTCCCTCCTGCTGTACCAGCCACCCCTTCAGGCAACCACAATGGCACAGCCCCCATCAGCCCTAGCACCCACCTGCCCCATCTGTTCGACATCCAGCCAGCAGGACACGCCCTTGCTGTCCAGAAAGCTTTTGAGTGTGCGAGGGTCTCCCCACCCAAGAGCGGAGGCGGTGGAGGTGGTACCCAGCTTCACTGCAGTCAGCGAGTTCTTCCAGCAGTAGCTGATGAAGCAGTCTGGGAACCCTTCCTGTAACAGAGCATCACCAGTCAGTTTTCAATTCACTGCCATAGAAGGCAAGGCATGCAGCTTACATTTGAGATGGAATTGAGTTAGGTGCATTCTGAATTCACTGGCATTTGGGAGAGAAAAAAAAAAGATTAAGGAAAAAAACACAAACACTGATGATGGTCCCTAGACTTTTTCATCTTCTTCATTTTTCTTCATACACTTTCGCTACCTTGTCATATGACACGCAGAACGAAGGATGGACGAGGAATATTGAGCACACTCATAAGCAGACTGTTGATATGTTGCAGAACTGGGTGCCAGTTGCAAAGCTATTTGTTCCCCATCCACTGTGTAAACATCTAAGCACCAAATCAGAGCGCACACCTGCTCCCATACCCACTCTTTGGTTGAGGTGATTTGACTTAACAGCACAACACATTTTAGTGTGTGATTTATGGTAGATGTATAATTTCAAAGCATGCTGTAACGCAATCTGGAGTGTGTCTGATCTCTGGTTTGGTGTTGAACTCTTTAACTAAGAAGTACATATGAAGTGATCTGGAGGAGAAGAGATGAGGACACAGAGGGATTGGGGAAACGGTCTTACAGGAAATAACAAGGGAGGTAACTTTCTTTCCCATGGTGAATCAATTAGTTGCCTATCCCTCCAAATTAATGCTACTTGCACAGCTCATTCATCTGGCAAACCAAAGACACACAGGACAAATGAGGAACCTTCCCCAACATCAGTTTGGTGTTATGGGCTTGTACCCAGTCCATCAGGGAGCAAAACTTACTTCCCTTATTTTGTTTATAATTTTTACTAAAGACCCTTTGCATCAGCATTGTAACCAGAGCGTCCAATTAATGTATGCCAATTAGAAAGTCTGCTTGCTGCAAAAGTTTTTTTCTTTCTGAAGCCGGCAGAGCCCTGCAAATATTCTGTTTGCATGATATAAGGAAGTTCCATGGTAGATCTCTTTATTTATTGTTGATTATTGTCTTTCCCTGTCCTTTTGTCTTTTCTCAACACTCCCTACCTCTCTCACTTCCCTTCCCACCATTTCCTCCCTTTTATTCTTTCACACACACTAACTCTCTTTTTCGAACACACTTAAACCTTTTCTCTCTTGAACCAAAGCAAACAAGTAAACACAGTACACAGAAGACTCTGCTGTCCTGAAAACATTAAAAAGAAACAAAAAAAAAACCAACTGACCTTTGCTTTCGTCCCTGCTTTGGTTTTGACAGCCGACACCAGTTCCTTGATTTTACTGTTGTAGCGTGAAATGTCCTGCATGTTCACATACACCTGCACACAACAACACCTGCAACATGTCAACCTCCACCACACAACAACACCTGCAACATGTCAACCTCTACCACACAACAACACCTGCAACTTGTCAACCTCTACCACACAGTGAATCAGAAATTACTATTATGGACAAAATTCTGAACTGGGCAACAGTATATGCTATGGTATGTATTTTGTGTGAAGTAATATTTCCTGGGTTCAGTTTTACTACACTGGAATAGCCACACACAGGCCTGCATATAAGCTGGAAGATTAAATCAGACTAGATGGACTACAGCATACAACACAGGAATGAACTGTAACGAAGCCAAAGTAGGAGAGGGAACAGCATGAACTGGACTTTGCTCACAGAGTTCTATCTTTAGATTGCTGGTCCTGCTGCTGCCATAGGCTGGAAAAGGTGGGATATTTTGGCCTACACTTATGGTCAGTCCTGGGAGACATGACAGGGCTGCGCCAGAGCTAGGCAAGTCACAACTGGTAGGGCTATTTCAAGTCAGATTAGTGTCCTGCTACCACTAGACCATTTGGCTCTATGCACATTTAGCCTCAGTGGAGAACAGAAAACTGAAAGAACCTAAATAGATAATTCAGAAAGGTTCTTTCAATCAACAGCCTATCTTCTCTTCCATTGAAAAAAAAAAAAAGTTATAGTCAACATTTCCAGACACGTAACAATGCAGAGTGTAGTGTCCGAACTCAATTTGGGTATGGTTGACCAAAAAGACAGCAGAAAACAAAGAACCAGGGGTCTGACCTGGTCACAAAGCTCCCTTAACTCATCCTGAGAAAACCTCAGCTCTTTCAAGGCAAGGCTGGCTCCATATTCAACTCTTCCAACATAAAAACTTGCGATGTTTATCGGAGAATGAATCAGAAAGTACAACAGCCATTTAAAATGTGAATTCAACATGGCTGACTGTACCTCATTTCCCAGCAGGAAGTTGATGTCCTGATTTTGCCAGTTGCGGGTCTTGCCCAGGGTCATCAGCAGGAAGGGCTTCTTCAGCGACTCCCTGGCGTAGAGATGAGGCTGTAGCACTGTTGGTTGGCCAGAAACTCATCTGAGATGCCGATCACCACCACCTGCACAACACATCACACAATGAACACACCACACGCACACTCAGGTAGACAAGGACACATACTGTAATGTATAGTCGATAGCTTTTCATCATAATGTCAGAAGCATTATAGGTCCCCTCTGGCAGACTGACCTACAGTAACTGAAAACCGCAACTTTCAAAGCGAGGTGACCGCAGACGGAAAACGAAACAAATCTTAAAAGGAATATAAGGTAAATCCACCAGATAACAGGGACAAAACAAATTACAAGACAAAACAAAACACATTGCGATCTTGCGCTGAATCTGACAAGTGATTGCTCGTTCTTCACTTTTCATTGTTCTGAAAGTTGTTTATCTTGCTTGAAGAAGACCTAAGAGGTAGAAACGCGCCATGATTTGTTTTGTAATTCCCTGTTATCTGGTGGATCTGCTTTACATTCCTTTTAAAATTTGAATACTGCAAGGTACCTCTGGCCCCTGGTGCTTGAACTGTGACTGAAACATGCTTGGGTGTGGCTGTGCGAAGGGGAGCCAGAATGAGAAGCCTGAGAGTCATGCCACCATGACGGTAATGGAAGTATGAATAAAAAATGTTTGAAATAGATTTCTCCGAGTGAGATTTGGGTTACTCTTCCCAAGAAGAGCCAAAGTACACTGCCATCGGCTCTGTGTGTGTGTGTGTGTGTGTGTGTGTGTGTGTGTGTGTGTGTGTGTGTGTGTGTGTGTGTGTGAGTGTGTATGTGTGTGTGTGTGTGTGTGTGTGGTTTTGTTGACCTATCTCAGGATGTAAAGCAGGCATGATTAGAACCTCTCCTTGTATTCAAACTATTCACCTCTATAGTTCACCTGCATGGGTAACTAATCACTCCCAGGCAAGAACAGTTTCAGCTGGCAGAGGTGCCCTCACAGTTAACCAGGTAAGCAAGTTTCTTGTTGTCTGCTTGTACACTGAGGTTGGACTACTGCCTGCATATAGCCTTTGGCCACACGCAAACCACATGAACATGCTTCCAACTTGACAGTCTGACACCATCAGCTGTGAAGTGAGGTGAACAGTACACTAACCGGTGACCTTGAGGCAGACACAGAGCCAGGCAGGTCAGAGGTAAGTGGTAAATGCCTTCAATGTGCACAGGAGGAAGTGGTAAATGCCTTCAATGTGCACAATGGATCTCCAACTGGTCCTTCCCCTATACAGCTTTGATGTATCAAAGGTTTCTTTTCCTACAGAATTTGATATGAATGTTCTTTTAGATTGCCAAGTGTTTGCTGTATACCTCATCTTATCATTTCATCTCCAAAATAAAAGACTGCAGGAAGTCCCCTTTTTGGCACTCAGACTGTGTGTGCATGCACGCACGCAAAAACACACAAATACACACAGAAACACAAAATGCACACACAAGGACAGAAAGCAGATAAAACACTGAAATCTATTCTTAGTTGCTATTTCAACTGCCCATCTGTGAACATTCTCAGACCAACATATGCAGGTCACCCTGTACTAAGCACCCTAGTCATGATATTTTTAAAGACTCCCCCCACCTCAAAAAAAAAAAAAAAGAAAAAGAAAAAAAAAAACAACAACCAAACTTTGCATGTTCGAATCACACCAAACTTTGTACAAACATTTAGCAGTGAACGTGTATCTGTCTCTCTGCGTGCTGCTGAAGTCTCTGAGTGACCACGACGGTCAGTTGCCTGCACTGTAAACACCAGAAAATCAATCAGAACATTGATGCTAGCTCACCACCCCTTGGCCACTTAACTCCTTTGAACTGATTTCAAACAAATCCCTGTAGTATGCACTGAAGTCCAAGTTTTTGTTGTTGTTGTCAATGATGGGATATTTGGGTCCTACATCTGCCAGAATTGTGTAAAATGGATTCTCCATTATCACTGTCTCTTAACATTTTCCCCCAGTCAAACTTGATACAAGGTTATAAAAAGAAATTCAAGCACTTTTTGGCTCATTTTGAAGCACACTTCAAATGGTGCCCATAAACCTTTAAGCTCCCAGCTCAAAATATCTCATCTTAACATTCAACTTGTCCAATTAGCCCATACTGAAAAAAACTCAATGATTTATTATCATCCTAATTAGTACATACTGAAAAAACAAGAATGATCTAATATCATTCTGAACAAGTGGACTGTGAATTAATGGAAAAAGGTGGACGAGCAGAACTTCCCACTGAAGACCCACTTGTTATGAATCTGTGAGAGCCATTTTTGAGAAAACCCTGTGAGCACATAAACGTCCTGATGGAGATGATGGTTTTCCCTACCTGTGCTGATTTCATGGACAGTGTCAGGGCCTCCATGTTGGCAGTCTCTGGGTCGTCTGTGAAGGACCTGAAACAAGCAGGCAACAGTCCTGTGTCACTACTGCCACCCTGTGTCACCCTCCCCTCAGTTTCCCTTCAAACCAACAAACAAGCCTTCCTTTCTGGGGGATGGGGGTAGGGGGTGTCCAATCTTCCATGTTCTCTCAGTGGTGCCACTATTGCCACCCTGTGTCACCCTCCCCTCAGTTTCCCCTTCAAACCAGCAAACAAGCCTTCCTTTCTGGGGGATGAGGGTAGGGGGTGTCCAATCTTCCATGTTCTCTCGGTGGTGCCATTCCCATGATGCGCATTCTGGCTCCATACCCTGCCACACCTCGACTTGTTCAGCAGCATCCTCAGCACAGGGCCACCAAGAGGCAACTCACGTGTGGAGACACTGCATCACTGCTGAGTCACTTCAGTGCTGTTCAGTGGTGCCTGTTCTGATCCAACATAAGCTAGACACCACCTGTTAAGTTCACTGCTGATCAGTTGTGGAGCCAGCACGAGTAAGGGTCACCCCTATGGAGAACATCACCACATACATCCAAAGACAGTCTTCATGACCTTGCCAACACCAACATCTTTCACACAAACTCAGTACAGGCATGGCCATAGATGAGGAATCAAACCTGATCCAGTCTTCCCCCTTTCAGCCCATTGCACGCTAATTCCTCTTGAAAGGAACTAACCAGACGCTGAAAAATCCCTCTAATAACTTATTCTGATGTGGATCGAACCAATCACCTCTCAACCCACAATTCCGCAGTACTAACCACTACACCACAGCAGCTGGTCACAATGTGAAATCTTAGCAGGAGGCTTTATGCGGGGATGTATTGGCAGGCCCTAGATCTTAGTGCCAGGTCAATCAGGTCAACTCCTCACCAAAAAAAGATACAAACCAGACAAAGCTGACGATCTGCAGAGAAGGGGAGACGAGATGGGTAAGAGGGAGTGGGGGAAAAAAACAATCTTACTGAAAGTATATTGGTGGATACACCACTAACTAGGAAGACCAAAAGGCAGTGAGTTTTTTTTTTCTTCTATACCATTTTCATAACTCTGTGCCTCGTAACAATGCTCAAAACAGCTATTCTTATTTCATGTCACAGGACTGGATGGAGAATGTCACTGATTATTAACATCATGTCATTAAAAAAATGTAAATCATGTTTAGCTTCACGTTCCTTCTCCTTCCTCCCCCTCCCCCCACCCCCACCCCCCACCCCAACTGAAAAGAAATGCCATATCAAAAATTAAGAAATCAGATAAAGAGTTGCGAGTTCACAGGCCTGAACCTTAAAGAGAATGTGATCATGAGACTCTGTAACTTGCATGTATTCTAGAGTTCATACTCAAAGACGGATGTTCTACTTCACACACACACACACACACAACACACACACACAAATGCTGTAATGTGTGGAGTATCATGGCAAGAATCAATCAGCTTCTTATTTCTGGAAGCTAGGTGTAAGGCCCTTACTGATTGGTGGATCTATGAACTTCTCCCGACACAGATTGAAGATGCCACTTGGTTAGATATGAAACTAAAAACAATTATCTACCTGCTCTGTCAGGAGGAAAATTTGTACAGAGACAGAGTCACACACACACACACACACACACACACACACACACACACACACTCACAGGCACACGCACACACACACACACAGAGGCACACACACACACACACAGAGAAAGAGACAGTTAGACAAACAGACAGCGACACAGAGAGAATGAATGAGAGAGAGAGAGAGAGAGAGAGAGAGAGAAAGACAGAGAGAGAGAGAAAGACAGAGAGAGAGAGAGAGAGACAGAGAGAGAGAGAGAATGAGAGAGAAAGAGGTGAAACAGAGACAAAAAGTCAGACCAGGCAATTAAATAGAAACCTGTTTTTGCCACAAAAAAAACAACATACAACAAAGCACAATACAATGCCATACACAACACACAGAATACTACATGGTAACGTTCGCTCAGCTGACACTTTATATCCTGCCTGCCGCAGGTCCTGAAGGATGGTGCTGGGATGAATGACTTCCCCTCCTCTGCCAGGGGGGCACGTTTTTGCGGGAGTAGCAGACGAAGACGCTGATGACCAACTCTTCCTCCAGGGAATGAAGCTCATGCACACTGCGATGTAAATGGTCGTCAAAGTCCGTGTTGTGGTCTGGTGGCATGATGGCTGTTGTACAGAAAAAAGCACAAAATCACAGGAAAAAAAAAAAAAAAATATATATATATATATATATATCTCATTATATACAGCATTTTATACCTACATATATATATAACTTCACGGGCAAAATTCTCAATGAAGCCCACTCTGCACCACAACAATGAAGGAAATGAATGCTATAACAAGTTGACCATCTTCTTTTTTTGGAACAAGAAAATCATCCCTGTGGGAAAAGATGATCAACTTGTTTTAGCATTCATGATGTACATATATATAAATCTTTTTTTTCTTTTTTTCTTCATGACAATCAGTGAGAACAAGAACAATGGAGATGGTGCTATGGAGTTCTCTTCTGGCCAAATACTGCATGACTGGGCTGAAGTCAAGGCTGTCTTTCTTACATACTTCATCCTGGCATCAACCTGGCGCACAGATTCAGACACGCGAGATGATGGACAGGACATTCGAACAACACTCTCAGAGACGCATCCATTCAATGGATGAAATTTCACTGTGTGATCCCTATCTTCCCATTTGAGTCCATAGCGCATTCCGCTCTGGATGAGTTGACCATGGGTGTGAAAAATCTTGCGAGCACATGCCTCTGATGAGAACTGAACCCATGACCTCCCAGGCATTAAGTCTGTGACACTTACCACGACATCAAGGTGGCTAGTGTGTCTGAGTACTAACATGGACTGTGGACAGAAGGAGGAGAGGGGTCAGTGCCTGCAAAATAGGGAGTATGCCGCGTAGTAGGTGGTGAAGCCACTCTCCCCATATCCGCCAACAATTTTCTTTTCTACAATTCCACATTTATTTCCTGTGTGTCAATGGTACGGGAAGGGGGAGTGGAGGTGGTAGGGGAGGGTGGTGGTGGGAGGGGGTGGGGATGATACAGGGGGTTTGAAGCCAACCCCAATAGTCTGTTGCAGCAAGACAGCATTTCTCAATCTGTCTGATGGAAAAGGAGCAATTCTGAAAAGGTTATACACACTGTAAGCTAAACCTCTTGTATTCAGATTCTCTGAGGCCAAATTCCCCCTAGTTTTCAGATTTTTTTTTTTGTGAATTTAGCCTTAAAATGGGTATGTATGGTTTATGCTTCACCACAACCAAGAATAAACCTCTAGAGCTACGAAATTCCGCATGTATGGTCACAAGGCTTTGCTCTATACTGTGAGCAAGATGTTGTGTGTCTTGAGGTGAAAGGTCGTGTCACTGTCACCAAAATATCACCCGACGTGTCACATGCGATGGTGACAATTCTAATACAGCAAACCAACATGCAGTTATCCCATGCACATGCATGTCAGTGTTGTAAAATGACAGCTGCTGCCTACCTGAGATGATCTGTCTTCTGTCTGCCTGTTCAGTCCCCACAGGTAATCCACAGAATGTCACACACAACTAGTGTCAATTGTCACCACTGAACAGTTACTGTAGATTCAAGCACAGTTCCTTATTGTTTTTCTGTCACTGTTCTAAGCACCTTACACATGTCCATATTTTTTACACGCTGCATAGCAGTACAGTGAGGAAATAGAGTAGAGTGTCATTGCTGCCAAGTGTCATCAAAGCACTGTCACCATAAACTACAGGTAAGCATATATACACATACACACAAACACAGAGACTAGCAAACTGCCCTACTGTTGAGCCACTTTCTGCGCGCATGGTAGTCATGGAAACAGTCATTCTTATGAAAGCATAAAGGCACTTGGCAGAAAGAACACATATATGGCGTTTCTATGTGTCATCCCTTAGTTGTCATATGGAATAATCAGTACAGAGACAAGGCCCCACATTTCGTCAGGTGTTGCGTCGAACCATAGGGAGTCAGGTGTGCCCTTAACTGCTTGTTTTTGTTGAGCGTATCTGTTAATTTCTTCTGCTACAAGTTGAGAAAATGTGAGAGGTAAAAAAAAAAAGAAATAATCTAGTGTGGTGGCAGTGTTCAGCAGTGAGTGTGCAGGGCCTGTCGGCTGTTGGAATGCGGCCACGTTGGCAGGTTGTGTAGCTGGTTGCCATTGTTTTGCAGAGTGGCGAGTAGCACATGGTTCTCAGGGTCGCTTTCACCATTTTCCTCTCCTTCATTGGTGCCGATTTCAACATCATTCTCTTCTCCTAACTCTCCATTTTCATACTTTCTCTAATTCTTGCATAATTTGATCCCACTCCTCCACTGAATACTCAGGAATTTCATCAAACTCGCTGTTGTTAGCAGACGACGCCATTGTGAAAATCGGTCAGTCTCACGCACAATTCTTCGCTTGCAGTTTCTCCTCTTTCTTTGTGAATGGAAGTGGTGCCAGCATCCAAAAATAGTGCTGCCACATTAGTGGGCTATAGTGGGAAATCCCTTACAACTTTTAGTGGCTCTCCGAGTTGTCTCACAGAGTCAGCACATGATGGAAAAGTACCGTACACATGCGGCGGGCAGCTCCCGTCTGCGGCTGTTACGAAATCTAGCATGCTGTCTCAGTGCTCCCGTCTGCGCCCGTTATGAATACAAGAGGGTAAAACCCCTAGCAAGAGAACAAAACAAAGAAATTTCATTTTTTGACTAGCTCTACTGATGACCACATGGTGTAGCAGTGGAAAATACTGCATCAAGGCACTCAGGTAGGCAGTAGCAAATATCACCATGGTGCACCATTTGCATCAAAAAGATACAAGTTGCGCCACACAGACATACTGTGACAGATTCATCTACTCGCAGAAACCGCGAACCTCTAAGCCACTCCCTGTGTACATGACAACTGTCTGGGCTCTCAGACACTGACGAAATGCTGTATCAGTCAAAGCCTTTTGCCTTTTTAGATTTTGCATTTTGATTATCGTACAATGTAGGTCTGCAAAGCCCAAAGTCTAAGCCATAGACAAAATATTGTGTATGCAAAGGGTCGATGCTACCTGGATGGACTACAGACAGATATATGATCGGAAGGTGGACAGTGGAAGAGCCACAGAGACCAGCCCTTGACAGGCGGTGTACTTACCCTGTATTTCTGGAATGGACATGATGTGGAAGGAGTCGCACTGTAGGAAAGGAGCCTTGAACTCCACCGCCCGCTGCACCTTGGACCGCGCAAACATGCAGGGCTCCCGACTGCAGCTGTCCAGATCATGTGACAAAGGGGAGATCAGTAGAGTATTGAACAAACCCCCTTCTTGCCCCCCTCCCCCCTAACTCTCTCTCTCTCTCTCTCTTCTTGTTTATTTTTTCTCAAGTAAAATATTCTTTGGACATTTATGCATGTCCTTTGATTTTTAATTTTCAACAGTTTTGGAGTTTTTCATACTTTCTGAGTAACAACTATGCAAAAATATCCAAAACAATTTCCCACAATTTTTATTTTGTAAAAGTGTTTGCTCAGGTGTCTTTTAATACATCATTCATTTGATAACAAAAAACCCCATGTTTTTTTATATGATCACCAGCGATAAAAAATCAAGGAACAGAACTGCAGGGAGTTACGTACCGATCAATTTGATCCACAATTTATCATATTAAGACCAGTTATGATCACAGTATAGGAAACCAAGTCTCCAGTTCTGCCTCAGTCTCTGGCTGTCTTGCCGTCTGCTGCTAGAGCTGGTTGGAGCTGTCGTCTACATTCCTGATCTTAGGATTCAGGATTCTTTTTCATTCAACTCAATAGAATTTTTTTTACTGTGTACTTTTTCTTTTCTCTCTCTCTCTCTCTCTCTCTCTCTCTCTCTCTTTCTTGCAAGAGTCTTGAGTTTGAATTGTACATCAAAGCAACAGCACAGAAAGCTTGTGATCACAGTGAACAACGATGTCACTGTCAATCATCCATGGTGTCAGAAAAAAAAAAGCCTGTGACAGGCATATTTTCGTCAAAAATCAATCTATATTCCAGCTAGATATGAGACCAATCTTCAAACCAGGTAAACTGAGTGTCCAGGTGACCAAACCTTGAGTGTGATGTTTGTTCTATGTGCTCCCTCTTGACATTTATTGCTAGAGAATTTGGTGTTGTAATCAGCATTTTGTCAGAGTTATGGGCATGCAACCATCTCTCATCATGGGAACAAGAGTTACCCTACTTGTTTGTTATTTACTGTTTACTGTCCTCTACCTCCTTTAAGCATGACAGGCCAGAACATATTACTGTGATCAACACAGTAAGCCATAACACATCTAGGGGCTGGGGTGTGTGCATATTGGACACTATGCATTGGGGCAGTCAGTTTATGAGGAAAACGGATCAAAGCCAAAAATCGCAGCTGAAGTAATGATGCTAATTTTCATCTTCACATACATCATCTTAATTATCTGCTTTGATGCCATTTCCATTCACCCTCAAAAACGCAATGTACTTTCAATCCTTGTGCTGTGGTTTAGGGCTTGAGTTCGTTTTCCTTTGATGTTTCTCACATACCCCTACCCCTATTCTTTCCACATTCCTACTCATCATCCAAGGAGATACACCCCCAGTCCACCCTAACACACACCACAAAGAAATCTAGAATGTTCCCTACCTTTCTCCATCTTAATAAGACTATGCTGACCACACTAGATAAAAAAAAAGATTGTTATAAAAAAAAAAAAGAGCGATTCTTGATTCAAAGGAATAACCAATAGTGCTGGAAGGAAGACAGAGGGAGACATTAGAAAATCCTTTCTGCACATATGTTCTTACCGTTGACTGACACTCCATGCAAGGAATGTAGTAGTCATAGTGCACGCCACTGTAGGATTCCGCAATCAGACACTCAAACACCTCGTGCACCAGGAACAGAACATTTTCTGGCTTGAAGCCCTGTGCTTTAACCAACACCTCTACTGTGCTGAAATCACACAGAGTACCTCATGGAAGTAAACTCAAAGGAGGGGGGGGGGGGGGGGGTGATATGTGTGTGTGTGTGTGTGTGTGTGTGTGTGTGTGTGTGTGTGTGTGTGTGTGTGTGTGTATGTGTATGTGTGTGTGTGTGCACAAGCGCGTGTGTGTGTGTGTGTGTGTGTGTGTGTGTGTGTGTGTGTGTGTGTGTGTGTGTGTGTGTGTGTGTGTGTGTGTATTTCAATGCAAAACAATATTCTTGGGGCAAAAAATCATAATTGTCTAAGATACCATGGCAGCCTTTTTCCTTACCAAGTGCATACATTTAACCTAACGTATTACGAGCAATAAAAAGTTCACATCAGTGATCCCCAGTAACAAAATAAATTTGACATCTCCATTACAGACTATTTGGTATCTTCTGTCTCCTTTTGGACACTTTCAGCTGCTTTTCTTCTTCTCTCTCTTCTTCTGCGTACGCAGGCTGATACTCCTGCGGACACCCCTGTATAGAAAGGCAAGGGTTAATCCCATCTAACCAGCAAAGGGAGTGGAGTTTTGTGTGTATGACCGTTTTTTTTATCCCACCAGTAGGGCAGCCATACTCCAGATTCGGGGAAGGTGCATGCTATGTATAATGTGTCATCCATACCAATGGCCAAACTGGCCTTCTGTTCCAAAAGTTGGTGATGTAAGTTACGTGTGTGCAAGATGTTATGCGTGCATTCACACACGGAACCTCGGTTTATAGTCTTATTCGAAGGACTGTATGGGAAACGGAGTCAGAACCAATGTTAACTCGGGGGGAAAAATCCCCTTGTACCGAAACGGCCCAGTGGAGATTCGAACCCACAACCCCGAGATGACAAGTCCCGCGCTCTACCACTGAGCTATTCTGGCCCCCGAGCTGCTTTTAAATCAGATCAACAGTGCCACAGCAACAGTCTGTTGAAGTAGATACCACTCCAGAATCAGACACAGAGGCAGAGCCAGAGTCTGTTGCTGAGAAATACTCTCTTTCAGTCAGACCCACAGCACGGCATCTACAGTTCATAGGTGAAGATATTCTTCCACAATTAAAGTAACAGTGCCAGACTCTGTTGAAGAAGACAGCACATACTCACACACTTCTCTCCATATGTTACATTGCTCCCTACCTGGTCTGCAGAACCAAGGCGGAGTGGCAGTTCTTTCTCAGCATAGATCCTTTCTTCCACATGATGGCGTTGTCTGAAAACTCATGAAGGCGTACCTGGGAGTGAACAGAGAGTAGAAGGGGGTGATCAGAAGATGAAAATGACAAGAAGGTAAATAAGCCCACTCTGTGTAAATGTAGCGAACACTGTCATCAAGAATTTCATGAATTGAACATACACTGTGAATGTGCACATGCTTACATGCTTAAGTTAAAGTCTAGTACATTTTTTATCTGGGTTAACATCCAGAATATTTTCTTCTTTTCAGCATTAGACACTTTTTTTTTCCCAAGGCCTTTTTGAAGTCTTCACTGGAGACTGACCCCTTTTTGTTTTGACAGCACTCAACTCTTTTTGTTTTCAGATATCATTTACTAATCATATTGCTCCCATGTTGCAAGAGCACTTTGTTCATGTACACATATGTATGTGTATGTATGGGGGGGGGAGGTAGGGGATGGGGGGGGGGAGTGAGCAAGTGTCTGTGTGTGTGTGGTGTGTGGGGATCATGGGGTGTGGAGAGTGGGGATTAGTGCATGAGTGAGTGAGTGAAGTGTGTGTGTGTGTGTGTGTGTGTGTGTGTGTGTGTGTGTGTGTGTGTGTGTGTGTGTGTGAAACATGCATGGTGAGCATGCATGAGAGTGCTTGCATGCATGCATTTGTGTGTGTGTGCATGTGTGTGCCTGCATGCGCACATGCATACTTGCATGCATGCATGGATATGTGTGTGTGTGAGTGTGTGTAAGGGAGTAAAGGAAGAAATGTTCATATCAGTATGCATGCGGATATTTACAGTCTTGATTTCTGTGAACATTGGTCGACTTGGCAAGTATAGGAAAGGAAATGGGAGAAGCTCCTTGCTTACGTGTTTTGAAAAAACACTCAATGTCATTGTTTTAATTATTAACACCATGCTAAACAATAATAATGAAGACTTACAGAGTATGTGTAATTGGTTCATTAAAAAAGATACCATATGAGAGGCCTGTGGTCATATATTTAAAGCATCTGCCTGTGGAGCTGACAGTCATGAGTATCAGCCTCCCTTGGGTCATATCTTCATGGCTTGAAAACGCTCTGCGTCCACCCAGCAGGAAACAGGTCAGGGAAGATTAGGACAGTGGAAAGATAGGGAAGGGCCCGCCTTCGATAGTGCCGTGCTCAGACATGGTGAACTGTAACAGGTCACTGTTCCAATGGCCCGTGGACTATGATGTCTTGAACCTTCAATGGCCCTTGGACTATGGCGTCATGAACCTTCAATGGCCCTTGGACTATGACGTCTTAAACCTTCAATGGCCCTTGGACTATGACGTCTTAAACCTTCAATGGCCCTTGGACTATGACGTCATGAACTTTCAGTGGCCCTTGGACTATGACATCATGAACCTTCAATGGCCCTTGGACTATGATGTCTTGAATCTTCAATGGCGCTTGGACTATGACGTCTTAAACCTTCAATGGCCCTTGGACTATGAAGTCTTGAATCTTCAATGGCGCTTGGACTATGACGTCTTGAACCTTCAATGACCCTTGGACTATGAAGTCTTGAATCTTCAATGGCGCTTGGACTATGACGTCTTGAACCTTCAATGGCCCTTGGACTATGAAGTCTTGAATCTTCAATGGCGCTTGGACTATGACGTCTTGAACCTTCAATGGCCCTTGGACTATGAAGTCTTGAATCTTCAATGGCGCTTGGACTATGACGTCTTGAACCTTCAATGGCCCTTGGACTATGACGTCTTGAATCTTCAATGGCGCTTGGATTATGACGTCTTGAACCTTTCAATGGCCCTTAGACTATGACGTCTGCAATCTTCAATGGCGCTTGGGCTATGACGTCATGAACCTTCAATGGCCCTTGGACTATGACGTCTGCAATCTTCAATGGCCCTTGGACTATGACGTCTGCAATCTTCAATGGCCCTTGGACTATGACGTCTTAAACCTTCAATGGCCCTTGGACTATGACGTCTGCAATCTTCAATGGCCCTTGGACTATGATGTCTGCAATCTTCAGTGGCCCATGGACTATGACGTCTTAAACCTTCAATGGCCCGTGGACTATGATGTCTTGAACCTTCAATGGCCCTTGGACTATGACGTCATGAACCTTCAATGGCGCTTGGACTATGGCGTCATGAACCTTCAATGGCCCTTGGACTATGATGTCATGAACCTTCAATGGCCCTTGGACTATGATGTCTGAAATCTTCACTGGCCCCTAGACTATGACGTCTGAAATCTTCAATGGCCCGTGGACTATGACGTCTTGAACATTCAATGGCCCTTGGACTATGACGTCTTAAACCTTCAATGGCCCTTGGCCTATGATGTCTCTGAAAATTCCATGGCTGTTGGACTATGATGATGTCTTAAACCTTCCATGGACATTGGACTATGACATCTTGAACCTTCAACTTTAAATGCATATGATGGAGCAACACACACACACACACACACACACACACACACACACACACACACACACACACACACACACACACACGCGCAAACACAAACATGCAAACAAACATGAATACATTGTACATGCCCGAACATCTAATTCATGCATCTCCCACGCAGTCCCCTCACCCTATTTTTTCCTGTTAAATATTACTAATAATGGAACAATGTAAAATGAAATGCAATCTGTGGACGTACATGTACACACACAGAACGCACACATGCATGCACACTCACACACATGCAGGCATGGCGCACGCGCGCCCACACACACACACGCGCACACACACACACACACACACACACACACACACACACACACACACACACACACACACACACGTGTACATACCTGAGCCCTGTTGAACAGACCAGCAGGCAGGTAATCAAACTTGTAAATCATCTTCATCTCCCTCTCTGCACTGTCACGATTCACCTTGGGCCAATCAAACTGCAGAAAACAATAAATAGATATGTGATGTCTTATTAATAAACAAACAGATCACACTTTTTATTGGTGAAGGGTTTAATATTTCAATAATTTCCATTTGATCCGATCTTTGTCAAGCCCTTTCTTCATAACAGACAAGTTGTTTTCTCCATATCTATTTTACTGCTTTTCTTATTACCTTGTTTGAAATGAAAAAAAAAAAATGATGAAAAAAACAAACAAACAAACAAAAACCAACTACATAAGTTTGGAAAAATACCATTAGGTCATAGATAGGGATATAAAGTATCGTAAAGTAAGACAGGTTTGTCCCGGTAAAAGAAAGAACCCTCCTCTCCACAATTCACATGTGGGCAAAAAAAAACGTTCCATGCTTGGATATCAGCACATGCTATTTGCCAAAAAGCAGGCAACTGTAGCTTTCATTTCAAGTGAATAAATTCAACAGTGTCAGAGAGGACACAAACCCAGCGCAGTAAACCAAGATTAGTACCGTTTTGTGTCTTACCCTGCGCACTCTATTCCATGTACAAAGACATACTGTATTGTCCAGTGTTATACCCTGCACTCTCCATTCCATCAACCATAATGGACTGTGTTATCAACCATTATATCCTGCTCTCTCTCTTTCGAGAACCAAAATATAGTCTTGTCCAGTATCCTAGCCTAGGCACACTCTCTGCCTTGAATCTAAACATTCTTATTGTCCAGTATCATACTCTGTTCACCATGCCCCATGAAATGAAATATACGATACTGTCCAATGTTAACCCTGCACACTCGGTTCTGTGAACCAAAATACACTGCACCATTCAACATGTACCCTGTATTCTCTGACACCATTCCCTGAACCAAGCTGTGCTATACCATTCAGCGTACTCTGCATGTTGTACAAAGCTCAGCGCACATTGATACCGCTTCCTGAACCTACTTATACTGTGCTGTTCATTCTTGACCCAAGTCTGCAGTCTGCTACAGTGACCCTGTCCATCTCTTGAGTCTGGAGATCTACCTGATTCAGTGGCATTTGGCGCCTCTGGCCATCAAAGGTGGGGACAGGAAAGTACCGGGGCAGATGCTGTCCTCTCTAGACTCAGGTGAAGGTGTTCCCGGTGTAGGGTTCACCTCTCTAACCGACCTCCAGGTGAAGGTGTTGCTTCCATGGTGTTCACCTGGTGGAGACTTTTCTCTCCAATTAATCAGGTGAAGATGTACCTTCCATGGGGGGTTCACCTGGTGGAGACTATTCTCTCCAATTAATCAGGTGAAGATGTACCTTCCGTGGGGTTCACAACATGGAGACTGTCCTCTACAACTTCCAGGTGAGAGCTTCCCTCCATGGGGTTCTCATAGTATATAGTGGATACTGTCTGCTCTAACCTCCATGGAGTTCACCTGGTGGAGACTATCTTCTCCAACTTCCAGGTGAAGCTTTTCCCATCATGTGAATTTCAATGTGGAGTTCTTTTTCTTTTCTTTTTTTTTTTTTTCAGTATGACATTAAAATTTAATGTTGCTGATAGGAATCAAAATGATGGTTTACGCATCACACCAGCAACTCCATGTCCTGGAATGGGCATTTCCTTTGTGACCCTTGCCTGGCTCAGTTGAAAAGTCAAGACATTGAACAGACTGTCATACTTTCCTCTTCATTGCCAAGTCCCTGAATTACGTCACCCACATAATGGCAGCTATCACAACCTCTTATCTAGGAAAAATTTTGTAAATGTAATTAACAGCGAACCTCCAAGAAAATGTAGACAAACAAATCACAAGACAAAACATGACGCGTTTCGACCTCTTAGGTCTTCTTCAGGCAAGATATAAAACACTCAGGACAAAAAAAATGAACGAGCAATCACTTATCTTCATTCCCTTCAGCGCAAGATGGGCGTTGAATCAACCACATCACAAGTGTTATGTGTGTTGACACCGATTCCTGACCTCAATCCAGTCTAACCTTACCTGGGGCTCAGCCTCACCTGTATGGTATGTGTCAATGTTACATCCTGACTTTAATCCAGTCTACCCTCACCTGGGACTCAGCCTTACCTGTATGGTATGGTATGTGTCAATGTTACATCCTGACCTTGATCCAGTCTAACCTCACCTGGGGCTCAGCCTCACCTGTATGGTATGTGTCAATGTTACATCCTGACTTTAATCCAGTCTAACCTCACCTGGGACTCAGCCTCACCTGTATGGTATGTGTCAATGTTACATCCTGACTTTAATCCAGTCTAACCTCACCTGGGGCTCAGCCTCACCTGTGTGGTATATGTCAGTGTTACATCCTGACCTTAATCCAGTCTAACCTCACTTGGAGCTCAGCCTCACCTGCATGTATGTGTCAGTGCTACATCCTGACGTTAATCCAGTCTAACCTTACTTGGAGCTCAACCTCACCTGCATGTATGTGTCAATGTTACATCCTGAGCTTAATCCAGTAGAATCTCACCTGGGGCTCAGTCTCACCTGCATGGTGTGTGCTGATTTTACATCCTCACTTTAATCCAGTAGAATCTCACCTAGGGTTCAGCCTCATCTGCGTGGTATGTGTCAATGTTACATCCTGACTTTAATCCAGTCTATCCTCATCTGGGGCTCAGTCTCACCTGCATGATGTATGCTGGCTTTACATCATCTGCCTTTAATCCAGTCTAAGCTGACCTGGGGCTCAGCCTCACCTGCACCGTGTTGTGTCAATGTTACATCCTGATTTTAATCCAGTCTAAGCTCACCTGAGGCTCTGTCTCACCTGCATGGTATGTGTCAATGTTACATCCCGATTTTAATCCAGTCTGACCTCACCTGGGGCTCAGTCTCACCTGCATGTTGTGTCAATGTTACACCCTGACTTTAATCCAGTCTAACCTCACCTGGGGCGCAGTCTCTGGCAGCAGGCAGGGAATGACGTTGCAGGGCTGGTCGGGCAGGGCAAGGTCAGGGTCAAATTCTTCGGTCAGCCGCAGCAGCCAGGGGTGGAGCTCCTTTGGATATGCATGCCACACTTCTTCCATGTCTTCGTGCCGCAACACGCCGTTCTACATGGACAGAAACACACTGTTCTGTGTGTACAATCAACAAGCCCTTCTACATGGACAGAAACACACTGTTCTGTGTGTACAATCAACACGCCCTTCTACAGGGACAGAAACACACTGTTCTGTGTGTACAATCAACACGCCATTCTACATGGACAGAAACACACTGTTCTGTGTGTACAATCAACACGCCCTTCTACAGGGACAGAAACACACTGTTCTGTGTGTACAATCAACACGCCCTTCTACAGGGACAGAAACACACTGTTCTGTGTGTACAATCAACACGCCCTTCTACAGGGACAGAAACACACTGTTCTGTGTGTACAATCAACACACCCTTATACATGGAGATGTATACACTGTTTTATGTGTACAATCAACACACCATTCTACATGGAGATGTATACACTGTTTATGTGTACAATCAACACACCATTCTACATGGATATAAGCACACACTGTTCTGTGTATATAAACAAACACCATTCTACATGGAAATGTATAAGCTGTTTTATGTGTACAATGAGCACATCTTTCTATTAGAAGAATAAACGCACTGTTCCATGCATACACAAACACTTTTCTGCATAAAGAATAAACGTACTGTTCTACATGTGCACTGTACATCATCATTCTAAATATGCCATGTTATGTGTACAATGAACACACCATTCTATATAGAGAATAAACACTCTGCTGTACTTGTCCAATAAGAAGAAACTAAAAATGTGACCCACACTCTGTGAAATTCCACAACATTTTCCCCTTCTCCCTCATTTTTCCTTCACTTTTCGAGCTAGTCACACACTATTACGACACATACAAATGACATGCATTATCCAAAACATCTTCCTCCCCACCCTCACTCGCAAATTGTACTGACAGGCTTTTCATGCACAGTGAAAACATATACTACAGCATATGCAATCCACAAACCCACTTTGAATCTCTCAAAATACTTTGATGAGGCCCTTATTCTCAGTGATGACACATATCATAACATGCACAATAAACAAACCCACTCCTCTTCTCCAAAAATACCTTGATGGGCCCTTCATGCACAGTGACGACACAGGCCATCACATCCACGATCCACTGGGGCACAATGACCACATTGGAGCGAAGGAATTCTGTGTTGAAGAACTGCACGGAGCCCAGATCATGAAGAAACTGAACTGCCTGCGTCAGCTACACAAAAAAAACACAGGAAAGTAAAAACAAGAAACAAAAATCAGCAAAATTATCACAGATCTGTAGAAACACACACACACACACACACACACACACACACACACACACACACACACACACACACACACACACACACACACACACACACACACACCACACACACACACTCACAAAGGTGTGCACACACACACAACTTTGCTTTTCTCCATTTCAGAAATGATGCTTGATCTCACACACACACACACACACACACACACACACACACACACACACACACACACACACACACACACACACACGTGCACACATGTCCTCACACAGGCGCGAAAGTATGTTACCTCCAAATCATCGAAGATGCCAGATCTATGGCCGGCACTTTCCACATCCTTCCAAGGCAGAAGTGCTTTGCCTTCTTTACGAACGCTGCAAGACACGTTCAGAATCATGTGGATTAATTTAACTTCAAACTGTTTCTCCCACTTCTCACATAAAAAGTGTGAGAACAACTACATCAAACAGGAAATCAATACATCTACTGATGGATGTGCTGTATCTCCCCAAAGTTACAAATTCTATAAACATGCCTCGTATGGGAATTTACTTTGCCTCTCTGTCCAAGACCATTCTACATGCTACAAAGGAGAGAATGTATCTCGCTATGATTCCCTGTCCAAGACCATCATACAGGATACAGTGAAGGGTGGACATGTACCTCACCATGATTGTGTCCAAGACCATTCCACGGCTAACAGTAGAGAGTGGAGATTTATCCTGCCAAGACTACCTGTCCAAGACCATTTTATTCAGTACTAAGGGAGGAGTGACATGCATCACACAATACCCCCTTGTCCAAGACCATTCTACTGGGTACAGTGGAGGGTGGACATGTATCTCTCCATGACTCCCTGTCCAAGACATTCTACTACAGGGTACAGTGGAGGGTGGACATGTATCTCTCCATGACTCCCTGTCCAAGACCACACTGTACGTTACAGTGGTGTTTGGACACGGCCACACATTTCCATATGCATGCTCTCTCTCTCTCTCTCTCTCTCACACACACACACACACACACACACGCACACATGCACACACACACACACACAAACACACATACACATCCACACACACACAACACACACATCACACACACACACATACGCACGTAACCCCCCACATAAAATAAGGAATTTCTGTGGTAGAGTACAGCCAGGTTGGTTCTGCAAAACATTAGTGTAAATAAAAAAAAAAAAGTAGAAAATTGCACAGACGCTGTTTGTATAGTATTGGTGGCAATTTTTACTAAGCAGGAAGTGTGAAGAAATAGTCCCGCAGAAAATAAATCAGGAAGTGTAAAGAAATAGTCCCGCAGAAAAAAAAAATCTAAATTGTATTTTTGTTAGGGATTTCTGCTGCTATAACATTTTAGTATATGTTCATTAGTTATTAGGGATTACTCATTGTAGTATCTCTAAGGCTATGACTACGGAATGGTTTGCAGGGGATTGTATGCGAACTCAGGACAAAGTTCTGGCAATAAACACGCTGAACACAGCATTTAGAGAGGAACTGGATGATTATATTGTGGACACTTGTATACATTTATGCGTGGAGGCTCGCTTCCGCTCAATCACATAATTGCGCCCAAAGCATGTTGGGAAGTTACAGACCAGTCGAGGTCTCGCATGCAAGAACGAGAGCACACAAACAACGAAAGTAAAAGTGCACGTTCGATAATGAGATTATGATAGATACAACACTCATTTAAATAGAAAGGAATGTTTTTAAGAAATTTCCAAAGTGAACAAAGAAATAATGATTTCCTGTGTAGCCCATGTGACTTCCTGTTTGAGTGACCATGTGTCTCTCTCTGTATAAAAAAGAACAACCACATGCTGGCCAAACTTTACTTAGAACTCCAGCTGCTGAACCAGGGCAAGCCGAGGAGGGTTTTTTTTGCTGCTCTCTGCCACTACCAGCAGAGATGATTTTTCTTTTGGCTCAAGACCCTTGCTTTTGTGTTTTGGGTTGTCAGTACTGGAGCTTCTTTAACTCCTACATACAAGCATGCATACACACACACACACACACACACACACACACACAACACACACACACACACACACCTGGCCAGCTGTTTCTCCAGGTTCAGCCAGACTTCAGGAATCTTCTCTCCCATGTATTTCTGGGTCAAAGTCACTGCCTTCAGTTCCTCTCTTTCAGCTTCTGGATGCCCTGCAAGACATCATAAAGCTCCACCATCACCTGACTTGTCCGCCTGCATCATTACATTATCATCATTACCACAACAGGGATGAAAGCTTCCCCAAGTAAAATGAAGAAATGGGTCCATATCCTGCCCAGCCACCAGAGGAGTTGAGGTGCAATGACCCACTTAAGAAGTGTAGGGGCTGGAATAGCTCAGTGGTAGAGCGTCAGACTCATGATCTTGGTGATCCTGGGGATGCGGGTTCTGACTCCACTTCCCATACAGTCCTTTGAATGAGACTATAAACCAAAGTTCCATGTGTGAAATCACGCAAAGCATCTTGCACACATGTAAAATTTCGGAAGAGAAGACCAGTTTGGCCGTTGGTATGGATGACTCATTACACATAGCACGCACCCAGCATGACAAATGGAAAGAAATGAAGTAAAGAAACTGAGTGAATGATATTGAATGATACTGACTGGATGACGCAAGAAAGAAACGACTTAATGAAGCCCCAGGTAGGCAGCCCATTGTGTAAACAAGTGTAGACTGTAAGTGCTTAGAGCTTGGTCTCTAGCCAAGGATAGGCGCTATACAAGTATTCACAATAATAATAATAAGAATTTTTAAAAAATGACATATCTGAAACACTTCAGTAGCCCTCAGTGATCATTGAAATCCTCTAAACACCTGTCTCTCCCCCCCCCCCCCCCCCAAATCTCTCCACAAGATGCAAGGACTTAGTCTTGTAAGTTGGCTTTAATCTTTACTGTTGCAACAAATCATTGAAACAGTACTTAAATGAGACAACAACAAGCCTTCAATATTACCTTCAGGTTTCTTTTCTTGATTCCTCTATGCATGAATATGACTGCGTATGAGGTGTGTGTGTGTGTGTGTGTGTGTGTGTGTGTGTGTGGTGGAGGAATGGGAGCAGAAGGGGTGGGGGTAGCTGGGTGCTAACAGTGTATATTTCTTGGTCACCCGTCATAGATGAGATATTTTGTCAAGAGTTATCTTCCCCCTTACCTCCCTGGTTGACTCTCATTTTTATTGTGTAAATTCTTTAAATCATGAATACCTCAGAACCTACATAGTTGTATATACATCACTGAAGTCACAAAAATTAATGCATTCTATTCATTACAACTGTGTTGGACTGAGAAGCCCATATTTTCCCTAAAACTGGTATTTTGCACAATTAATCTTGGTGCCATTTTGAATTGTCTGACGAACAAACCGTAAATAATTCTTGATTTCGCAGAAAGTATGACAGAATCTAAAGAATCCGAAAACGCCCATTGAAAGTAAAGTCCATAAGCTCTCATTTTGTATATTGCATGCCTACAATCTTTTCTGTACAAGCTTGTGACTATACGAAACGACTGACGGCGCCAGCCCCCTTGAGCAAGTCGCCTTCTTCGCTGATTGTCAGAGTTTTGATCTAAATTGTTGTTTTTATTTATGAAATTTGGACTTCCCAATCGAAATCTTTTTAATGACTCCATTTCTATGACAGAAGCAACCGAAAACATATAAAAATTATCATCCGATGGACCATTTTGACAGAATAACATTTTATCGAAGATTGTGTTAGAAGCACATGGGGACAGCCACGTGGCGATGAAACAAGTTGTATTTCGGATCAAATTTTAAAACACAAAGTTCTCCGCTCAGACAGCATCTTGGATAATGAAATTGATATTATATAAAAGAGCGAAATGCCAGCTATTCATTCATTACAAAATTCTTCTTCTTCCTCATTCGCTTCCCGCATTAGATGAGCAGCCCGATATCCTCGATGAAGGCTGCTGTCCACCACAGCACCTCCAGGGTGCCGTACAACTTGGCTTCCACTGCTGTCGGTGTTGGCCAGTACTTCCTTCTGGATGCTGCATGCGTCATGCAGTCTTGAAGGTTGTGGTCGGTTGTCATTGGTCCCTCACCACAAGGGCACTCTCCACTCTGTCCGATGCCAAATTTTTGTGTGCGTGTGGTGGAGCAGGCAATTGTGTCCAGTCCTCAGGCAGAAGATCTTGACCTGTTCCCGTCGTCCCAGCAAATGGTATTTGACATTTGGGTTGTGTTTGGGGTGCTGGAGGAGCCACTTTATTCCTTGCTGTGTCTTGATGATTGTCCTAATTTCATCGTATGACACCAGGTTGTTGGCCTGTTCCTTCTGTGCACCGTCTTTTGCCAGAATGTCCACTTTTTCGTTGCCTCTGATACCACAGTGTGCTGGTACCCATTGTATCACCACTTTCTTGAAACTCAAGATGACTACAATAATAGGTGTTGTGGGCCATTGAACTTGAGATTTGTTTTCAAGTGATGATCCAGTGAGGATGATCCATACAATGCTCTGGAGTTTCCCTTTGGTCAAAGACTACCTGACAAGGCTTCATACCATACCACACCCCAGTGTTCACCAGGCCTGAGAAATACAGACACCTGCTGTGTGTGGGTCCATACGTTTGAGCAACATATCAGAAACATGTCCATTATGTGATTGAAAGCCAGCTGAATGGTTCAGGTCTTCCCACGTGAACCCAGAGCACACAGAGGTGTGTCGGTCGGACAAGGCAGAGTCCACAGACCATCACAAACAGACCTCTGATGGGAGGCCAACCCACACACTGTCCATTCTTATCCAGTACTCACATGGCCAGTGTAGGAGCTGACAAAGTGAAAGCCATGAATTTGGGGAAATCGCCGCTTCAGTTCCGGTTCTGGAATGTGAGTCTTCTTGACCTGGAATTAAAAAAAAAAACTAGATAGTTAAATGATGATTTATGGAATGAATGAATAGAATGACAAAAAGCAACAAAAAAGAAATGTCCATATATAAGACAAAAACGGTCATAACATATCATATAATACAATATCATATAATGTATAATATGTTAGTAGAGATGCGATAAATAGAAAAAAAATTATGTACCGAAAGGTATAAAAAAATTAGGAAAATAGCAAACACTTTCTTTTTTCATAAAGGACCTTATGACCAAAGCAAGCTTTCGTTATAAGTTTCAGAAAGAATCTAAGGTCTAATACACATGCGCCTTCCTCTCTCTCTTTTTCTCTTTCTCACTCTCTTTTCTCACACTCTCTCACTCACACACACACACACACACACACACACACACACACACACACACACACACACACACACACACACACACACACTATTTGGAGTCTGGAAAAAAAAAACCCTTAACATTCATATGAAGAACAAGGGTGTGAAAAAAGTTCCAAGGAATACATAATGGAATTGAAGCTGCATGCCAAGATCCATACGAAAACTGTCTCTGTCCAATTGTCCATGCAGCACTGGTTTGTAATTAATAAGATAAATTCTGTGAAAGAAATTAAATCAATATTAATAAATAAATAAGAACAACATGCCACAGCACAACACCATAACATGGTGTAATACAGAATACAAGCATACACACACAATCAATCAAACACAAAAGAGTATTGTGCCACATCAACATTGCAAAATACACACACAGAAATCATACACAATGCTGCACAACGCAAACACTTTACACATCACACACACACATGCGCACACGCGCACACACACACACACACACATACCACACACACAAAACACACACACATGTACATACACACACACACAAACACACATATGAAACACACACACACACACACACACACACACACACACACTCACCACTCACAAAACACATATATGAACATACACACACACACAAAACACACACACGCACATACACACACACACACACACACACACACACACACACGCACATACACACACTAAACACACACACATATGAACAAGCAAATGAACACCACTCCACCCATGGATCACCAACAAAAAAACATGACAAGGAAACAACACAATGGACTCCACAAGTAATCTCCTGCTGTCCCCTCTCCATCTAAGTCCCTCCTTCCCTCCCCACCCCCAGTCACCACATACCCCCCCCACCACCACACCACCACCACCAGCTCTACCCCAATCCAGCATCTTCTAGTCATTCCCACCTTGTCATAGTGGGTGCCGACAATGAGGACAGGAGCTTTAGGGGCGTGGCAGGCGATGGAGCTCAACCAGAAGTCAAGACCTGCGTGTTCGTAGCCCAGCCGAATGTTCCACAGCAGGAGATACACCGCTCGTTTGACATGAAGAACTGTCACACAGACAGACAGACACGCATGCATGCACGCATGAAGGCACACATGCACACACGCACACACAAACACACGTATGTTCATATAAAACATCCCTTCCCTTTTCCCCCATCCTTTCCCACCATCTAATATCACTTTTAGTGAACAGACGTAAAACAGAATAACAACAACACACACACACGCACACATGCACACTCACACAACAGACACACACATACAGCACACACACACACACGCACACACACACACATATACATATACATATATATATATATATATATAGTCAAGTCAAGTCAAGTCAAGTAAACTTTATTATCTCATTTGAGAAATTAATTTGTGGTCGCACACATTCACAGCAAATAAACAATAATTTTGTCACATTACCCATTTTCTCACATATGATACATACATTCATATAAAGGAATTTGGATTTCAATAAACATCTCCTCGGTTCATAAAATCAATGGACAGGGGAATAAAAACTTTGTTTAAATCTGACACTTCTGCATTTAACCGATCGATATCTTCGTCCTGACTGAAGAAGGTCATACTGATATGTATACGTAATGATATGTATACAGGCCCTATGGGCTCGCCAATACCGGTGACCCCCACCGTTCCTTATCCCTACTGATGAAAATGACTGTATCATCTTCATCATCCTCATCTCCATGGATCAAGAAAATAAAAAAAAAAAAAAAAAGAAAATCAACATTCTGTGGTCCTTTTTGCTCTGCTCCTGGGATGACCTCAGTTTTGATTTCCTCTGTACGTCTGCGCCTCTGGGGAGTTTGTGTCAAAGTTATCATTATCAAAAAGATCATAGGAACAACAGTTTGATGGACTGATGGTGCCTTCTGAAATGGGACTCTCTCTCACATGGCGGCTGCATGACTGAACATTTCATTGTCACCAGAAAGGGGCTTAGTAGGTGGTGTTCTACAAAGGCTAAGTCAGAGCAGGCATTAATAAGCACCACCAAAGTGACTTGGCAGCAGTGCACTGTCTCCTTTGGTGGGCTGCCTCATGACTTGACACTGAGAGCTCCCTATGGACTGCCCATGCCGGGCCTGCAACTGAACAAAGATGGGTGAGGCTGTGCATTAGGAGCCAGAACAAGTGGCATGGGAGTTACACCACTGCGATGACAAAAGAAGATGAAATAGAAAAACAAAAAAAATCGCTTTGTTCCAGACCCTGCAGCCTCCTCTCAGCCAAGCTTCACACTGTTCTCTCCTACCCTCCCCCTTCACCTCCTCTCATCCACTCGTAAAACATATGTCTAGTTTTGTCTCTGTATGCATTTGTGCCATTGCCCATGCTTGTGTGTGTGTGTGTGTGCGTGTGTGCATGCTTGTCTGTTATGTATGTATGTACGTATGTATGTGTATGACTGTGAGACAGAGAAGTCTCTTAATGTGTTTCTTTATATACTTGCCTTTATTTTCTTTTTTTTCTTGTATATCTCATTGAGACATTTTTAAATATGATATGCTACTTTCTTGTTGTTGATTGTTGTTGTATTATTGCTTTTTGTACTCCAGTTCTTACAGAACAGGGAGCACTTTAGAATGGGAACAAAGAAATGCTGTCTGTGTGTCTGTCTGTCCGTGGTCAAAATGTGTTCCACTCGCTCCATACAAAACTACTGGGTGATCTTTCTGAAAATTTGTAGGTATGTGTTCATGTATAGGTCACGGATGATGCCCCATGTGTTATTTTACCGTTATGGCTGTTACTGACGGCCATAACGGTTTTTCTTGTTTACAGAATATCTCAGAAAGTACTTGGCCATTCTTTCTGAAAATTTGTAGGTATGTTCACTATGAGCCACAGATGATGCCTGATGTGTTATTTTAACTGTTATAGTCGTTACTAATGGTATAACGGCCCATAACAATTTTCTTCTTTATGGAAAATCTCAGAAATTACATGGCCGATCTTTCTGAAAATTTGTAGGTATGTTCATTATGGATCACAGATGATGGCCGATGTTTACCAGAATAGCTGTTACTAATGGCTATAATGGGCCAAAATGGTTATTCTTCTTTATGGAATATTTCACGTGTATTCAAGATAAACTGGGAGTACATTTATATGCTTTGCATCTTGTTATCATTTCTTTCCTTCTTTGTTTGGCTTGATGCTGTTTGTACAATCATGCTTCCATGCATACTATCATTCAGTACTAGCTTTGTAAAATAGTAATGGCAAGTGTGAAAAAATGGCTAACTAAACCAATACTTTTACTGTTATAACATAAACGATCATTGCCATTGTCCCCCAAATCCCACCTGATGAGTGTGTGTAGTAGACAGTTTGGCCGGCAAAGTCCCAAACTGAGTACTGCAGTGGCTGAGCCTCATTCGCAATGGGCACATCCCATTCGCAGATGTCGATACCGTCGGTGATCATTTCCTCATAGTCGTAATCCTCGTAGAACCTGCCTGTCCTTAGACACCGCACCAAGCTAGAACGATAAAGATGACAGAGATTATTTACAGGGGATGCTCCTGCTATCAGATCAGAGATAAGCTGACTGGAAACAAACAGCTCCAAGTCACTTTCTCCTGCCATTCTTTCTTCTGATTTACCGCACATACTGCTCATTTCATGAGCAAAGACAAGGAACAATGTTTCTTGTTTATAATCCAGCCGACCTAAAGGTGCCATTTCTGGGCTCAAAGCAAGATTAAATCGGGGATCAGGAGAGGTGAATTGAAAAAAAAAAAAAAAGGTGAAGTCTGTTTCTGATGCTAACAGACAAATTCAAAACAAACCTTCCTCTCATTTATATCACATGACAGCAAAAAAAAAGGCAAACTTTCAATAAATAAAATAAAATAGCATGACAAAAATAGTTTTTAAAAAACGAGTCATACACCTTCCTTACAGTGCAAACCAAAAAGAATCAGTTATAAGTTTTCTATGTTGGTTATTCAAATTTCCAATACTGAATCGTAACATGCACATTCAGACAAAGAAGAAGGGAAGAGGGATGGGTAGGGGGTGGGAGTTGAGCTAAAAAATCACCATCTCTTCTGCTCATACCCAACAGTCACTGATTTGACAAACTGTAACGTCTCCGCTACTTTTTCCCTGTGGTCACTGGTTTGACAAATTCTTAACGCAATCAAGGCAATTGTCACAATCTCCACTGATGAACTTCCACTTCTTTCTAACTGATTCTATTGCGAATGTTACTATTCTGCGATAAACACTGGCTGCTTTTTTCTCCCCAGAACACGCACACACATGCACACACACACACACACACACACACACACACAGAGGGGGAAAAAAAAAAGCTGTATTTTTTTCTCCCGTGGAAACCCAAGATGACTGACATGTGACAGTCGATACAAGATGATACAGCTTGGACTGCTGAGAATGAAAGACCTTGGTTCTGAGTGCATGTGTGTGTGTGTGTGTGTGTGTGTGTGTGTGTGTGTGTGTGTGTGTGTGTGTGTGCCAAGATGTGTGTGTGTGTGTGTGTGTGTGTGTGTGTGTGTGTACAGTGTGTGTGTGTGTGTGTGTGTGTGTGTGTGTGTGTGTGTGTGTGTGTGCGAGTATGTGTGTGTGTGTGTGTGTGTGTGTGTGTGTGTGTGTGTGTGTGTGTGTGTGTGTGTACATGTGTGTGTGTATGTGTGTGTGTGTGTGTGTGTGGCATGTGTGTGTGTGCGCGCGAGTATGTGTGTGTGTGTGTGTGTGTGTGTGTGTGTGTGTGTGTGTGTGTGTGTGTGTACATGTGTGTGTGTATATGTGTGTGTGTGTGTGTGTGTGTGTGTGTGTGTGTGTGTGGCGTGTGTGTGTACATACGTGCGCGTGTGTGTGTGTGCGTGCATGCATGTGTGTGTGGTATGAGGACAGGGAGGATCAGGGGGGTCTGGAAAGAAGGTAGGTGAGGAGGATCAGGAAGGGAGATCACCACCCCATCCCACCCTTTACTCAGAGAGCCGACATGAGTCACTCACCTGGTTTTCCCAGCACCTCCCAGCCCTACCATCATCAGCTTGGTGCGTTTGCACATGACGGATCCCATCTGCAGCCGTCGCAGGTAGCCATAGATAGCCTGGAAACCCCGATTGACAATCTCTGGTGGTGGTGTCTTCAGCATCGGGCAGTTGTTCAAGCTCAATCCTGCACAAGAATGAAAGAGTAAATGCTGAACAAAAAAAAGGGAAAGAAGAGAATGAAGAGAAAAACAGAGACTGAAAAGAATGAGAGAAAATAAAAAAGGGAGAATATGTGAAAAAAAAAGAATGGAGCGACAGAAAAGGACAGGAGAAATCAAAGGGATGGAGAAGAATGAAAAAAGGAATTGAAAAAAAAAAAAGAGGGGGGGGGAGGGGGGAGCAAGAAAATGGTAAGAAATGATGAGAAAATCAAATGGGAGAGAATCATAAGTCTTGGAGATAAGGAAAAAGAAGAGAAAGAATTTCATGCATCTATATCTAGACACTTGCATTTTTTTTTTTGCTGTCCCAACCTCTGCGCCACCTCAGAGGCAGTGCACCCACGCCGCTCATTCCGACACCCCGTCCACCGACACCCCGTCCACAGCCACAGCCCAGCCGGCCCCGCCGCAGCCCCGGCACCGGCAATCCACAGGGAGCAGTCAATGTCAAGTCATCAAGAGGCAACCCACCGGAGGAGACACCGCACTGCTGCCGAGTCACTTCAGTGGTGTTCAGTGGCGCCTGTTCTGATCTAAATACGCAGGACACCACCTACTAAGCCCCCTACTGACGACAATAATTGCTTAGTCGTGGAGCCGGCGTGAGTGAGCTCTCCCTCCGGAGGGCGAACCACGTCCGTCCAACGACAGTCCCCCATGGACTTGCCGATACGGTGACCCCGACGGAACCAGAAAACCAAGGCCACAGACGTGGAGAGGACATCGAAACTGAGGTCACCATGAGAGCAGGGCATAAGAAGGGCCACAGAATTTGAGACTTTTTTTTTAAATGCTGATCGATGAGAATGAGGTGATTAATTAAGATGATGCTACGGATTTCCATTTCGGTCTGAGACTACATGACAGGGCTGTACTCTACGCTTCCTTGATAATATGAAAAGAGGCGTGAAACCAGGCCCGAGAGATACAGACACCTGCAGTGTTGGTCAGGAAATTTGAACAAACACTCTCAGAAACGCATCCATTAAGTGGATGAAACTCAAATGTGTGGTCCCAGTCTTCCCAACTGAGCCTGCAGGAAAAACTCAACTCTGGGTAGGAGCCGGTCGAGGCAGAAAAAACCCACATGACTTCTGATGGGATTCGAACCCACGACCTCCCAGCCGGGAGTCCGCAACGCTAACCACTTCGCCATCTTTCTATCTATACATCTATAAAGTGTGTATGTGTTTGTGTGTGTGTGTGTGTGTGTGTGTGTGTGTGTGTGTGTGTGTGGTGTGTGTGTGTGTGTGTCTCTATGTGTTTGTGTGTGTGAAAATAACACACACATAAAACAAAAACAGAAGAGAATGAAAAGGAAGGGTGAAAATGAACAGAAAAGGTAGGCTTAAAATGGAAGAGAATAGAAACACACAAGAGCAATAAAAGACACATAAAACACACAGATAAAAAAAGAGTAGAATCACACACAGAGACCACCCACAAATGGGAAATCAGAGAATGCTGAAAAGAACTGAAATCATAAAAAGGAAACAGAATGAAGTGAAAGGAAAGGTTCTTGACGAATCTGGAAGGTAAGAAAATAAAACAAAAGGGTAACATTTGAAGTGAGAGAAAGAATTGTAGGGGAGAAAATGACCAGGAGAGAATGGAAATTAAACCAGAGATGAAAGGAACAGAAAAAGATAACAGAGTGATTAAGGACAGTGACAAGGAAGATAGCGGAATTAAATGCAAAGGAGAGAAACATAAGGGAGAGGTTGAAGAGATTGAGAGAATGAAAAGAGAGATGTGAAATGGAAGGAAGCTAATGAAATGAGAGTCAGAGAATCAGAATGGAGGGAATTAAACATGAAGAGAATGAAAAATGGAGAAAGTGAAAAGGAACAAAAAGGAAAAGGAAATAGGACAAATAAAAACAGAGAGGGAGAATGGAATGGAAAGCCAAGAATAAAAAAGGAAAGGAGGGATCAATATTCTGTTGAAAAATCCACTATGATGCTAAACATAAATGTATGCAAAAAAAACGAAATCAAAACAAAAGAAGAAGAGAAGGAGAAAAACCGAGATGGTGCAATACTATGACTGTGATCTTCCCGGGAACAGCTACCTGAATTTCACACAGACAAATTTGTGCCGAGGATGATATCATAACTTTCTCTCTCTCTCTCTCTCTTCTCTCTCTCTGGCACACACACACACACACACACACACACACACACACACACACACACACACACACACTTACACACGCGCAGACCCACACACACACACTTATACATTCCACACACACACACACACACACACACACACACACACACACACACACCACACACATACACACAACACACACACACACACATACACACACAGACTCACGGTCACACACACACACACACACACAGTTACACAGGTACATACACACACACACACACACATACACACACAGACTCACAAACACAAACACACAGAGACTCACACACACGCACACACACAGAGACTACACCAAACAGTACACACACACTGTCAGTCACACAGATTATGACAAGAGACTCACACACATGCACACACTTCCAAGTCATCAACTGCTGACACATTCATCCAATACACACAGTGTACTCACACACACAAATTTTAGTTGCACACACAGAGACTCACACACACTGACACAGAGACTCACACACACACTCACACACACAGTGACTCACACACACAAACACATGGGACACACACACAGCTCACACACACTCACACACACAGAGGTACCCAGGGCCTCTCCAGACCAGGGTGCAGCTGAGGACAGTGATTCCATGTGCAGCCGTTCAGCGTCATCAGGCATGTGACTCAGGTCCTGCACCAGTGACTCTCTGCCAACTGGGGTGGGACTTCTGTTGGGGATGGGGGGTTGAAGGAGGTTGGACCGTCCGGACCAGGAATTATCAATTTTTTTTTTTCCTAAATGACCATTTTTCCTGACAAATCATTTTTTGAAACACGCAAACCCAGAGACTCTCTCTTCCCATCTGCATGTTTATCATTAACATCGCATGATTTGACTGGTTGGGAGCGGATGGGGGTGTGAAGGAGGTTGATAACGGACGTCATTTTTTTTTTCCTAAATGACCATTTTTAATGACATATCAGTTTGGAAAAACACACAAACGATACATTTCAAACTAACTGCACCTAGCAATAGATTACAACAGCAACTAAACAACACAAAACAAAATCTGAATTTTTAAAACAAAAGGGGGATGGGAGCAGCAGGGGATGGGTTTATAAGCCATGCAGAACATAAATCATACACCTACAACTATTCAATCATTTTCCAAAACATGCAGGTGGAGTAAATCTTGATGAATGTGATAAGTACATAAAGTTCAAACTATTTGAGAAGGATTATCAGAACATTTATTCCAGTCTGTATGTCCATTTATCTAAGTTATACCGTCCTAATGGACAAAGGTTTGTAGTACGGTTACGCTTCGGTACAGGTAAAATTTCGGCGATGAAAAACAGCGTCTGTCTGAATTTCGCTTTACACCAAACAGTACAAATTTCCTGTCAGTCACAAGATTATGACAAGTCCAAGCGCTTCCTGAAAATTCATCCGTAATGTGATTTAAGTTGCCTGTCACTGACTGACAGTGTCAGTAATCAGTGATGGGATATACTAGCTAGGCCTTGTTTTCTGGATGAACAGATCAGGCATGTGCTCTGTCGCCTTCCTCCTGAGGCAAGGTGAAGGTCCACTAAATTTTTTTAAAATCTGAATTTTTTCACAAATAAGCAGCACTGGTGTGCACTGTCAGTCTGCTGCAGCACACAGTCCGGCCTTGCGAAAACCACTGAAAATGGTGGACTGCTTGACTTTACCCCATGCATGGTCAGGATCCACTAGCAGACTTGAGCAAAGCTTGCTCATCAAAAAATTCATGAAGAGTAGACACACTACGATGAGTCACAGAGAAGCTAAGAACAGACAATGGTGAGATGCTCCTGGAATAAAAAAAATCTGCAAATATGCCGCATCGTTGTTTAAGCCGCAGGGTTTAAAGCTGGGGGAAAAAGTCGCTGCTTATAGTCTGAACTTTACGGCATATAGTCATCTCCCAGTAAACCTCATACACTGCAGGGTCACACGGCTTGGCAGACATGGTATTGTGTATATGGACTGGCAACAACTTCCCTGATGAGACAAACTAGAACTGAGCAATCAGTGAACCGATGGACCGACTGGTTCTGTTGTGACTGGCATCGAGTTATCCTGATACTTGGCATCCTGACACGCTTTTTGGTGGTCTGTCTGACTGACCTGATGGCCGACTGATGAATAAGTAAACAGAGTCGTCCACCTCTTCATTATTTCAGGACACAGTGTATGAAATTTGTCTGTATAAATCACTTTTTCTAAGTACAGTCGTTGCTGTGCAAAAACGTGGAGACACACGTCAGTAGCTCTACCGAGATATGTCGTACTGAGCAAACAAGTATTACTGTGAATATACAGTAAAATTTTTGGGTCTTTTCTGTTTTATTTCTTGCCTGTTCCATCCCCCCCCCTTTCCCCCCTTCATCTTTCCCTCTTCCCCTCCCACCTCCCTCAAACACACACACACACATACACACACACATCATCATTACCTCCCAGACGAGGAAAGTGTTTCAACAGTCGTTCATTGATGGCAGCAATGTTCTCCTCTTCAGGCTTGTCTGGAACCATCAGAAAGAGAACCGCCCTCTCCTGCGCACACCATCACTCAGTGGTGAACAAACTACACACTTCAAACAGCCAGCCTAGCTTCCCTTACTACCATCACCATCATACCACCCTTCTCACAGTCTACAGCCTCACCAAAAAAAAAACAACAAAAAAATCTTTAGCAAAACTGTTATAGCCCACTACATGGTCTTTTTGAGGAGTTGTCTGACCCTAACTGTTCCCTGTGGATAGATGGCACTGAAGCAGTGACAGGATGAGTTTTAGTGTGGTTGATTGTGATGGGGGGGAGGGGCAGAAAGATCTGTGTCAAAATGAAACGGAAGATGAGACGAGAGTAAACAAACAAAAACATAAAAAGGTAAGAAGTTGTGGTACTCAACTGCTGATTTACCAGCACACAAAATGAACTGGAAAAAAACAGGCCTACTTCTTCTGAGTCCCATTCAAGCATGTCAACCCTCATCACCTTCATCTGGCATGACTCCTGAGATCATTTGCCCTTCGATCTCCTCATCACGTCCATGCCCGTGGCAAGGTCAAGGTCACCTGTATCGGCAAGTTCATGAAGGCTGTCACTGAACGGACATGGTGTCGCCCTCCGGAAGGGCCTGCTCATTCATTGCTAGCTCTGTTTCTAAACAATTACTGTTGTCAGTAGAATGAAGAGAAGGTGGTGTCCTTAGTATGTTGGATCAGAGCAGGCACCACTAAACACACGCACACATATGCACAAAAGCATACGCGCAGGCGTTAAAGTGACTCGTGAGCAGTGCAGTGTCTCCTCTTTGGGTTGTCTCGTGATGATGTAATAGTGCTACATGTGTACAAGTACAGAGGCTACATGTGTACAAGTACAGAGGCTACATGTGTACAACAAGTACAGAGGCTACATGTGTACAAGTACAGAGGCTACATGTGTACAACAAGTACAGAGGCTGCTATGGGGTGAAGCTGGGTGAGGCTGGCTGTGGGTGCACCAAGAAAAATTATGCCACTGGGCTACACTGAAGATAAGACTGCAAGAAAAAAAAAATCATGACTAAACTACTTGCAAAACCTGTCATCCAGAAAACCTGACGTACTTCTGCTTCCTTCCATTTGGAGAAATCAGGACATACTGTTCTCCAACGTCCTTTCAGCAAATTTTTTAAAATTATTTTTTCAAAATTTTTTTTTTAACTTTTTTTCCTCCTTGAATTTCCTGAGCAAACAAACAAATGTGGGAAATCTGCTGAAACAAAGTTGTCATCCCTATTCATCAACCGATTTATCTTACTAAAACCAACAGATTTATCTTAATTAAACCAACAGATTTATCTTAATTAAACCAACAGATTTATCTTAATTAAACCAACAGATTTATCTCAATTAAACCAGATATATCTTAATTCAACCAACAGATTTATCTTAATCAAACCAACAGATGTATCTTAATCAAACCAACAGATATATCTTAATTAAACCGACAGATATATCTTAATTAAACCGACATACTTATCTTAATTAAACCAATAGATATATCTTAATTAAACCAACAGATGTATCTTAATTAAACCAACAGATATATCTTAATTAAACCAATAGATGTATCTTAATTAAACCAACAGATGTATCTTAATTAAACCAACAGATATATCTTAATTAAACCAACAGAAATGTCTTAATTAAACCAACAGATTTATCTTAATTAAACCAACAGATATATCTTAATTAAACCGACAGATTAGGGCTGGCTCTTCTCCTTTGTTGTGGACAAAAGGTAATGAGGGGGAGCGAAATGAATTATGGACTCTTCATACAATAACTCACCTGTCACCCTACCCCACATACACTCACCACCTAACCTGCCCCCTAACCCCACCTCCACACCCTGCCTTCCCTCCCACCCCTTCCCCTAACCCATAATCCATCCCTGCAGACATGCACACAGCCATATGTTACCTGCTTAGGAAGCTGTGACACTGCAGTATACTTCTCATAACTCTTCATCAACGATTCCATGGTCAGCTGATCCATGCCAGATGAAGACCGTGGTTTGACGAGAGGTATGGCTCCTAGATCGAGGCTCGTCAGTGTGCATGTGTGGAATTTGCCCGGAAGGGATGCCACTACGCAGGAATTTAAGGAAACTACCTTCAGTTTCTTCATGCTGCAGATTGCATCGAGAGACTTGATGGTTCCTGTGTTGTCAGCAATCAGTCCCTGAAACGAATAAATAGATAAATTCAACATGGAAATTAATGAATGAATATGTATTTATGTATGTAGAAACAAAATGCAAACATGTACACATACATGTGGAAAACAAATGATTATACACGCACGAACATCACACCACACCATACACAGTCATGTTTCGGAGTTGTGGAATTTACAAACTCAATCACTCTCTACTTCTGGATCTTCTTACATTATGGTCAGTGCCATGGTGGCCAAGTGGATAACATATTTACCTAGGAAGTTGGGACAAGCCAGGTTTGTAGATCCAGTCTTGCACTGAACACGTTTTCGACTCCTCTGTACTAGACTTTTAATGGCGACGATAATGCTAATACTTCAGATAAATGGAGGTCCTGTGCACAGGAAAAAGAACCCTAGGCAACAAGGTATCTGTACCATGCAGAAGTCTGCTGAACAATTGCGGTCTGACAGGTAGATAAATACACAAAAACATAAGCACTTAGTTACAGGGAAATAGCTTGCTGTGGCAGTGTGGTTTCCATCAGAAAAAGCATCCCAAATTCCACACAGAAATCTATTTTGATGATCAAAGTGCTGTGAAATCTCTCAATAAACCCAAAAAAGACAAACTCCCCACGCTTCCTAATTCAAAGACTTGCTGTTTTCAGAACAACTTTGTCTTTGTGTTAGCTTGCCTCCAGATTGAGACTCCCTGTAAGGGTCCATCTTTTAAAAGGAAATCTAGACACAGAAAGGTTTGAAACTTCTATTTGAAGGCTTTCTTGCAATGATTGCAGGAAGACACGTCAGGTCAAAATACACCTCATACACTAAAAAGTTTAACTCTTTCACCACATTCCCGAACAGTGTGGATTTTGTGAGGAGCCCTAAAATAGCAAGCAAAGGAATCAGTTGATCTAGTTTTCCTAACGCACAGATATACCGAAAGAGAGGCAAATTATGGTTAAGTCAGTGTCAAGAGATACTTTTTCTCAGCCCTTTAATGGCAGTTTTTTCTTTACACCACTCAAATATTGCCAAATGTTTGTGCAAAAAAAAAAAAAAGGTTGAGGAAAGGAAAACCGCCACACACACCTGCGTACGATGACGCCTGAGGAGCATTGTATGCCACACAAAATATGGGAGCAGAGTTGCAAAAAAGTTCAAACTGAAGTGAAACAATATCCCAGTCCTAGCTGCTGCCATATGCAGGTTTGACTGACACAAGTTATGTGCCTGCCCTTGGCCCTTGGTGATGTATATGTAAGTACAGAAACTGACATTTGTACTGTGCCGCACCTGTAGTGTTTCTATTAGTAGATGACTAAAGCTCAAGGCAAATTTCATATGTAAGTGCAGTTGCAATATTGTTTCTCCTCCTTTTTAGACATTCTGTACGTCATGTGACAGATAAATGAAGTAGTTTGACAGCCTAGCACAGCAGCCAAAGAAGGTCTGCAACAAGTCAGTTAAGTTTTCTCTCTTTAAAACACATTTTTCTCCCTCCGTTGCAGTGATAAATATATCATGAATTGACATGCAATCAACACTGGTCTTTGGATGAAAACCAAGCGTTTGTATACAGTTTAAATCTGATTTTCATATCCCCTAAAAGGTTACATCTTTAAGACTCTCTGGAGGTCCTTCATCAGAGATGCAATGGGAGACGTCCAGCGCATGTACAACAAACAACAAACTAGCTGTGTACAACTCACAGTGAGAGCCCTGAGTTTGCTGAGGGTAGGAGGCAGGCCGTTCAGGGGATTGTCAGCGATGGTGAGAGCTTCCAGTGTCTCTGACAGTTGTCAGTCAGCTCGATCGTCTTCAGCTGGTTGCCGGCCAAGTACAGGTGTGTGAGATTCCTGCAACACATGAAGGGGGTCAGTCAGGTGTGTGAGATTCCTGCAACACACGAAGGGGGTCAGTCAGGTGTGAGATTCCTGCAACACACGAAGGGGGTCAGTCAGGTGTGTGAGATTCCTGCAACACACGAAGGGGGTCAGTCAGGTGTGTGAGATTCCTGCAACACACGAAGGGGGTCAGTCAGGTGTGTGAGATTCCTGCAACACACGAAGGGGGTCAGTCAGGTGTGTGTGAGATTCCTGCAACACACGAAGGGGGTCAGTCAGGTGTGTGAGATTCCTGCAACACACGAAGGGGGTCAGTCAGGTGTGTGCGATTCCTGCAACACACGAAGGGGGTCAGTCAGGTGTGTGCGATTCCTGCAACACACGAAGGGGGTCAGTCAGGTGTGTGCGATTCCTGCAACACACGAAGGGGGTCAGTCAGGTGTGTGTGAGATTCCTGCAACACACGAAGGGGGTCAGTCAGGTGTGTGAGATTCCTGCAACGCACGAAGGGGGTCAGTCAGGTGTGTGCGATTCCTGCAACACATGAAGGGGGTCAGTCAGGAGTGTGAGATTTCCTGCAACACACGAAGGGGGTCAATCAGGTGTGCGAGATTCCTGCAACACACGAAGGGGGTCAGTCAGGTGTGCGAGATTCCTGCACACACGAAGGGGGTCAGTCAGGTGTGTGCGATTCCTGCAACGCACTAAGGGGGTCAGTCAGGTGTGTGAGATTCCTGCAACACACGAAGGGGGTCAGTTGGGTGTGTGAGATTCCTGCAACACACGACGAAGGGGGTCAGTCAGGTGTGTGAGATTCCTGCAACACAGGAAGGGGGTCAGTCGGGTGTGTGAGATTCCTGCAACACACGAAGGGGGTCAGTCAGGTGTGTGCGATTCCTGCAACACACGAAGGGGGTCAGTCAGGTGTGTGCGATTCCTGCAACACACGAAGGGGGTCAGTCAGGTGTGCGAGATTCCTGCAACACACGAAGGGGGTCAGTCAGGTGTGTGAGATTCCTGCAACACACGAAGGGGGTCAGTCAGGTGTGTGAGATTCCTGCAACACTCGAAGGGGGTCAGTCAGGTGTGTGCGATTCCTGCAACACACGAAGGGGGTCAGTCAGGTGTGTGAGATTCCTGCAACACAGGAAGGGGGTCAGTCAGGTGTGTGCGATTCCTGCAACACATGAAGGGGGTCAGTCAGGTGTGTGCGATTCCTGCAACGCACGAAGGGGGTCAGTCAGGTGTGTGAGATTCCTGCAACACACAAAGGGGGTCAGTCAGGTGTGTGAGATTCCTGCAACACATGAAGGGGGTCAGTCAGGTGTGTGCGATTCCTGCAACGCACGAAGGGGGTCAGTCAGGTGTGTGCGATTCCTGCAACACATGAAGGGGGTCAGTCAGGTGTGTGAGATTCCTGCAACACACGAAGGGGGTCAGTCATGTAGCAGTCCAGTCAGCAGAGACACAGACCAGACACACACACACACACACATGCATGCACACACACACACACACACACACACACACACACACACACACACACACACACACACATTGACAGTAACAGATAGACTGGAGAGAGAGAGAGAGAGAGAGAGAGAGAGAGAGAGAGAGAAGCAGGGAGAGGGAGACAGAGGGAACAAGGAAAGGACAGACAGAAAGAAAAAATTAACAAGATTGAGAAAGTAACCAGCATGGATACTGAGACTGATCAAAAGACAGAAGCTAAACAATCCAACTCAAGGTCATAAAGAGAAATAGAGGAAGGGGGGTTGAGAGCAGAGCGACAGCCAGAGAGAGAGAGAGAGAGAGAGAGAGAGAGAGAGAGAGAGAGAGAGAGAGAGAGAGAGAGAGAGAGAGAGAGAGAGAGAGACATACACACACACATACATACACAACGACAGACTGAGAGTGAGAGGTTGGCAGACAGAGAGAGAGAGAGAGAGAGAGAGAGAGAGAAAGAAAGAATGAGAGAGAGAATTTAAGTCAAAGGTTGACACAGCAACAAATGGGGCACAGAGACTGCTGGAGGATGGGAGGAGGGGGGTCAGAATGATATTAAGTCCATCTGATGTCCTCATAAAAAAGGTGACATGGACTTAGAGGGGAGAAAAGATGAGGTTAATTGCCCATTCTACAATTTACTGTATGTATATATATATATATATATATATATATATATATATATATATATATATATATATATATATATATATATATATGTATAAAATTGTTTTTTCTGTCTTATTTTAAATGCCCCTTCCCCATTAAATTGCTCCCATGGTGCTCACTGCTCCCCAATACGCAGCCACACCTCGGTTTATCCTGTCACAATTCCAACACTGCAGTACATACAGAACAGTCAGTACCAAGTCAAGAGACACCACCCAGCAAGACACTACAATGCTGCCGAGTCACTTTGGTGCTGTTCAGGGAGGCCTGTTCAGATCAAACATAACCGAGTTCCCTGCGCCCATCCTACTTCCCCCTCCACCTGCCCTCCCCCCTTACCCCCATCTCCGATGACAATGGTAACACTTGCAACTGCAAGTTGTGAAGCCTGCAGATACGAACTTCCCTGACTAGAGGGCGCAATCATGTCCCTCCAGTGACAGTCCACAACTCCAACACAAACTTACTAAGAGGCACAAACATGGAGATCAAAACTGACACAAACATGAAAGGATGACATGTATTCTAATTACTTTTTTTTTTTTTTAATGATGAAATTGGATCAAAGTGAGAGAATGATCTAGATGATGCTGTATAGTTTCCATCTGGTCCAAGGCTACAAGGTGGGCTGTATTTCACAATTCCATCAATAATGTATCCTAGACACACACAAATGTCGGCAATACTGATCAGGAAATTTGCACAACACTCAAATGTGAATGGTTGAGTTTTACGTCCTCATAGTGAAAACTTTTAGGGACATGTTGTTTTTTCCTGGTAGTCTCTGAAAGGCACAACATTTTCAAACTCAACAGTCAAGTGGATAAAACCCCGCTGTGTGGTGCCAGTCTTCCCATCTGCACCCATAGCACACCAACCATCCCAGCATCCGTCAGGGCTGTGACATACAGACCCCGGTTGCACTGGTCAGGAAATTTGTTCAACACTGTCAGAGACTCATCAATCAGGCCGATGAGACTTGACTGTGTGGTTCCAGCCGTCTTCCCTGATCTGAGCTCATCACCCAGTCAGCTCTGGGCAGATGGCCAGGGCTGAACATGTCACCAGTAATTAGAATATGCAGCCTCTAAGCCCACAAGATAACGACACTGACACTGCAACAACAGCCAGAAGTATCTTCTATAAGCTTGGTGCAGTCAGAGAACCTTGGACCTCCCAAACATGAATTCCTAGCCTTTTTGACTTTAACCATCAGAGAAATGTATTCACTTCAGAATAATCATTCACATTAGACCTCCCAAACACGAATTCCTAACCCTTTTGGCTTAAACCAACAGAGAAATATATTCATTTCAGAATAACCATTCACAAATGAGCTGATCACCCAATGTCTTCCAAAATCTGTTAGAAAAAAAAAAGGCTCAACTGGGCAGCTAATCAGACAGTTGGGCTGGCACCCCCATTGATGATATTTCCGTCCACTCACTTGAACCCAGCCAGAGAAGGCAGTGTGGTCAGCTGGTTCTTGCTGACCATCAGCTGTTTAAAGGGTGGGCAGCTTGTTGGACAGGTCGGGGGGCAGGGTTTCCAGGCTGTTCCTGGACAGATGCAGATTGTGCAGCGTTCCTGTCTGACCTAAACGTGAACCTGGAAGGAAGTGAAGGGAACATCATTGAAGCCTTTAATTTCTTCCCATGACAGGTGACCTGATGTATGTCTTCATTCATAGAAGTTAAATTTTGGTTGCACGTGCTACAGAGAAGTATAATAATGTGCCACTGTTCTGAAGGAGAACATGAACACCTGGAAGGAAGTCCACATCAAGAACAGTAGGTCATTGAACCCTTTCAGTTCTTCACCTCACAGGTGAACTAATGTGTGTCTTCATTCATGGAAGTGTAATTTTGGTTGCATGTGCTACAGAGAATATTAGAAAGAAACATGCCCCCACCCCTTCTTTCCTATATCCATGCTCTGTATCCATATCTGATCTCACACCTATGCAGGTTGGTGTGTATATTGAATTCTTCTCTTCCTTGAAGCCACACACGATTTTGCTGCTGTAGTAAACTGTCATCACACATTTCAGTGGGGTTTTTTTTCCATTAAGACCGCTATAATGTGCCACAGCTCTGAAGGAGAGTGAGTGAACGTGAACTGTGAACTAAGAAAACACACACACACACACACACACACACACACACACACACACAGATGGTAACATTCAGAAATAAAAATTCAAACAAATACACTCCTTCATATATATATATATACATGCATTTCACTCGATCCATGTCTCTTCTTAACTTCAATTCGAATCCAAAATATCACTGATCAGGAAAACTGAGTTTGTTTACCCCTTTTCTTACAATTTCTCAAAAATCACCTCATTAGTTTTTCATGGTTGCTTTCATCTTCAGAGACTTTTTTTTTTACATTAGTCTCACACTGATCAGTCTGCCTACCCCATGCACTGTATTTAGAGTAATTCTGATGCCAACGGTCTGCAAAGAGTTAAAAATTCCAGGCTGCTTTTAGACCACCAAGCAGAGGACACGCTGCGCTGCTCCCAAAGTTGCCTCAAAAGTGTTTGTTACAATGCAGGACGCCAATGTGCTGAGCCCTGCACAGATAAATTGTCTATTTTTAACCTACCTCCTCAGGAAAAGTGTCGAGTCCTTTGTCATTCGACATGGCAGCTTCGTGCGCCTTGCAGCGGATCTTGGTAAAGTCGGAAGAGTGGCAGAAATAACTGCCAAAGTCCGTGGCCTTCCCAACTGCCTCCACCAGTTTCATCTGCGTATTTCCGTCCAGCGACTGCAGACAAAATCTCCCAGTAAACACCAGACTGTATAGAGACTCTCTCTTTCTTATTTATGACTAATTCTTCTGTTTCATCTATGGCTGTGTGTAAATCTGACCAAACCACGAATACTGCAATCTCCCAACAAATGTTCAACCCCCCCCTTTTTTTTCCCTTAACGTTCGACCATTTAAGACTCTTAGTTTTTCCTGACTGACTGAAGTCTGATATCTTCTATCATACCTAGGTCTTCTGCTGATGTATGCCACATGCATGTGTGTGTGCTCGCATGTGTATGTGAGCGCATATGTATGTTTTGTCACACTGACATTAGTTTTTGATATTCATATTTGTTGCCTATCTTCTTTTTTCAACTGCAGTTTACATGTTTGAGCATTTTATCCATAAGAAATACTGTGTTGTCAACATGTCACTGATACACACACACCAAGGAATCACCAGTGTAAATGCCAGTCTTTGTAGTCAATAGATCATCAACATCCATGCCAAAATCTATGTGATCATCACTTTATCAATAGACATAGCAGAGCCTTGTGACCAACACATTGTCAATCGACGTACCAAAGTCTTTGTGATCATCACATTATCTATTGTCACACCAACGTCTATGTGATCAACACGTCACCAATTGAGTTTGCAGAGCCTTTGTGTGTGACACATTATCTCTACACACTCCAAAGTCTTTGTGAAAAAATTATCTACAGACTTTCCAAAGTTTTTGTGATAAACACATGCTGATAGACATACCAAACTCTTTGTGACCAATACATCATCAACAGGCATACCAAAGTCTTGTGATTAACACATTGTCAATAAACACACCAAAGTCTTTGTGACCAACACATTATCAACAGACACCAAAGTCTTTGTGACCAACACATTGTCTATAGACACACACTAAAAGTTTTTTGTGATCAACACATCATCAATTAACACACCAAAGTCTTTGTGATCAACACATTATCAATAGACACGCCAAAGTCTTTGCGATTAACACATCGTCAACAGACATACCAAAATCTTTGTGCTCAACACATCAATAAACATACTAATGTTTTTGTGGTCAACACATCGTCAACAGACATACCAAAGTCTTTGTGGGTCAAAACATCATCAAAATACATATTCAACTGATGTTTAAGTGTATACAGTCAACACATTTCATTGATGCATATACCAAAGAGTAGTTGACATGTCATCAAAACACACATTCAACACATGTTTTGGTGTATACAGTCAATACATATCATTAACGCATACACCAAAGTCTGTTTGACATGTCATCAAAACACACATTCAACACATGTTTTGGTGTATACAGTCAATACATATCAGTAACGCATATACCAAAGTGTGCTTGACATGTCATCAAAACATACATTCAACTCGTTTAGGTGTATACAGTCAATACATATCATTAACACATATACCAAAGTCTGGTCGACGTCATCAAAAACACACATTCAACACACGTTAAGGTGTACATAGTCAATACATACCATTAACACATATACCAAAGTGTGGTTGACATGTCTTCAAAACATACATTCAACACATGTTTAGTTGTATACAGTCAATATACATCATAAACGCACATACCAAAGTGTGGTCAACATGTCATCAACCAACAAACGTGGCTCACCAGCCGCCGTGGCGAAGTGGTAGCGCGTCGCGGACTCCCGGCTGGGAGGTCGTGGGTTCGAATCCCATCAGAGTCATGTGGGTTTTTCTGCCCCGACTGGCTCCTACCCAGAGTTGAGTTTGCTGCGGACTCAATTGGGAAGATTGGGACCACACAGTCGAGTTTCATCCACTTAATGGATGCGTTTCTGAGAGTGTTGCTCAAATTTCCTGACCAACACTGCAGGTGCCTGTATCTCTCGGGCCTGGTTGACGCGGGATATATTATGAAAGGAAGCGTAGAGTACAGCCCTGTCATGTAGTCTCAGACCGAAATGGAAATCCGTAGCATCATCTTCATCATCCTCATTCTCATCGATCAGCATTAAAAAAAAATGTCTCAAATTCTGTGGCCCTTCATGCCCTGCTCTCATGGTGACCTCAGTTTTCGATGTCTTCTCCACGTCTGTGGCCTTGGGTTTGGTTCTGTCGGGGTCACCGGTATCGGCGAGTCCATGGGGGCTGTCGTTTGACGGACGTGGTGGCGCCCTCCGGAGGGGGAACTCACTCATGCCGGCTCCGCGCGACTAAGCAATTATTGTCGTCAGTAGGGGGCTTAGTAGGTGGCGTCCTGCATATGTTAGATCAGAACAGGCGCCACTGAACACCACCGAAGTGACTCGGCAGCAGTGCAGTGTCTCCTTCGGGTGGGTTGCCTCTTGATGACTTGACACTGACTGCTCCCTGTGGATTGCCGGTGCCGGGGGGCTGCGGCGGGACCAGCCGGGCTGTGGCTGTGGACGGGGTGTCGGAATGAGCAGCGTGGGTGCACTGCCTCTGAGGTGGCGCAGAAGTTGGGACAAAAAAAAAAAAAAAAAAAAAAAAAAAAAAAAAAAAAAAAAACGTGGCTCAGCTGTCAACATATCCCTACACATACCGAATTCTGTGCAGGCTTGGGTTGGTCAGATGCAGAAAGCGGAACAGCATCAGGTACAACAGGTACAGTCTCTGGAACCCCTTCTCCAGCCTGGGTTGCTAAGCAACAAACCAAAAAGATACCATATGAACAGGAATAAAAAAAAAATTAACAGAAAAAAAGGACAGAAAGACAAAGCCAGAAGAAACAGAAAATAGAGAGTCCCATTAAAAAAAAAAAAAAAAAAAAAAAAAACCTTTGAAACAGCAGCAATTCTTTATTGTTGATAACTATAACTTAAAAAAACAAGAAGAATTGTCCTCATTGTTTTTTGTTTATTTTGTCTACAATGCTAAAGAGTTCTGTTGAGAAAAAAAAGCAAAGAAATGATGTTCAGTTGTGCCAAACCAAACAAAGATGCGTATGGCTTACATTTCCTGACCTACACTGCAAATGTCTGTATCTCCTAAGCCTGGTTGACACTGAGATATATCATGAAAGCATAGAATACAGCCCTGTCAGGTTGCCTCAGACCAGAATGGATCTCTGTAGCATCATCTTCATCCACTCTGTTTTACCATAAAAACAAGACTCAAATTCTGTGGTCCTTCATCTCCTGCTCTTGCGATGACCTCAGTTTTGATTTCATTCCATGTCTGTACCTTTGATGAGTTTGTACTGAATTTTTTGGCACTGGCATTTTCATGGGGACTGGTGGTAGATGGATGTGGCGGCACTCTTTGAAAGGGAACACTCACGTCCACTGGCTGGGCAACTAAGCAACTGATGCTGTCAGTATGGAGCTTAGCAAGTGGAGTCCTGAGTATGTTGGATCAGAACAGGCACCAGAGAGCTCTGTCAAAGTGACCTGGCAGTAGTGCAGTGCCTCCTCTGGCAGGGATGCTTCACGATGACTTGATATAATGGGGAGCCAGAATGAGTGGCATGGAAGTAATGTCACAAGGGCTGGCCGACATGGATGAAAGGACAGGAAACACACACACACACACACACACACACACACACACACTGAAACAACAGAAAAAAAAGAAAAGAAAAAATCAGATAAACAATACCTGGTCAGATGAAATCACCCCCGCGACCCCTTGGCACAAGTATTTCATGTCCATAGGTAATGTCATCTGAAATGAAGATATTCATTCATGTCAGAACAAAGAAACAAAACAATCAAGATTCGATTCATTGTACAAGTCATTGTACCACAAAGGTGGCTGAACACCAAAGGACCGGCGTTTTACTACTAAAAGTAGTTTTGCAATATGCTTACCTGTCTAATCAAATGCCTTATCCCAACTTGGTGTGGAACAACACCATATTATCAGGACCCCCCCCCCCCCCCCCCCCCAAAAAAAAAATGGGAGCACAGGGAGGAGCTAACTTTGCCTTAATCCCCAGATCGATCTGCCAGAGTGATCGCCCTTAGTGTGTTCATAACATTCCGCCATGTTAGAACTAGTTCAATTTTCACATCTTTTCCAACTAAGCAGGGGGGGGGGGGGGGGGGGGGGGGGGGGGGAGCATCCTGGCATTTGGATAGGTAAGTATATGGTAAAACTGTTTTCAGCAGTAAAATTGAGTCTCTGGTACCAAGTTTTTGGCTGGGATCTGTACACATTCAAATGACAACAATAAGAAGGAAAAAAACAATGTCTTTCTTCTCAGGCGAGCACACTCCAATTATCCTTTTAGATATTTCAGGCATTTGTTTGGGCATGCAAGAATGAGAAAAAGAGAGCATCCAGTCCTCCCCACCAGGATCCACCAAGGCTTGCCCTTTAGCAGCAGGTACTCCTCTTGGACAAGTGCCCACTTGCTTGCTTTCCAA
>JADBJO010000060.1:445000-455000 GCA_016801955.1 Conus betulinus
GAACTTGGCCACAGATGTACTTCTGCAGCCCCCTCGGCCCTTTTTTTTTTTTCCTTCTCTCTCAGTTTTCAACAAACAACTACTTTTGGAACTGATATTCCACACAGATGTGCCCGTTTGCTTTCTGCCCTTGCATTTGCATCTGAAGGAGCCTGTTTGTACACCTATATGCAGGCATGTGTACATGCTTGCATATATGTGTACATACACACAAACACATGCTCACATGCATGCGCAAAACCTATATGCATTTGAGCATTTGTAAGTGTGCGCACACACACACACACACACACACACACACACACACAGACACACAAACACACACACAGAGACGCACAGAGAAACACACACAGAGAGGAAACACACACGCACGCACGCACACACGCACGCACGAACACACACACACACACACACACACACACACACACACACATGTGCAGGTGTGTGAACTTCGGATCAAAAAGACAGTGATGAATAGAAGTCACTTGGTCATGGACTACACATGATAAATTTAGGTGTGTGAACTCAGGATCAAGAAGACAGTGATGAATAGAAGTCACTTGGTCATGGACTACACATGATAGATTTAGATGTGTGAACTCTGTCAAAAAGACAGAGATGAACAGAAGTCACTTGGTCATGGACTACACATGATAGATTTAGATGCATGGACTATGGATCAAAAAAGACAGTCACTTGTTTGGAATAGTTCAGCCATTTGTCATTGCCTTTATCAGTCTAGTGAAGAGAAATGGGCTGGCTGGGTGAAGTCTGTTGGCAGTTGCGTCAAGTCTCACGCTGTGTGGGTTGCAGACAGATGGAAGGTCATAGCCAGACCCCTCTACCCCAGAACTGTGATTGCTGTGTTCTCCACAAAAATGAGTGTCTTTTGAACAAAGTGGGTGTACAAATCTTCAAACCTTGTAAAAGTAGTGTGTGTGTGTGTGTGTGTGTGTGTGTGTGTGTGTGTGTGTGTGTGTGTGTGTGTGGTGTGTGTGTGTGTGTGTGTGTGTGTGTGTGTGTGTGTGTGTGTGTGTGTGTGTGTGTGTGTGTGTCTGTGTGTGTGTGTGTGTGTGTGTGCATGTGTGTGTGTGTGTGCACATGTGTGTGCATGTGCCCACAATTTGCAACGTTTTATAAAAGCTGGGAGATGGATGGGGGATGGGAGACCATTTCCCTTCCTGCTGCCACACAGCAAAGCGATCGCATTGCACTAACTACAGTGTCCTTCAAAGACCAAAATTTCTCAAATTTCCAGGGCTGTTCGTCCTCACAGATCCTTCATAATCACATGTTGTCAAAAAGCTGACACAGACAGAAGCCATTTCGTGTGCAAAAGTTTGCATGGTTTGCTGCTGCACCTGCAAACAAAACCCGCTTACACTCTGCCAAGCAGTTCCTCACAGCTGATCCTTCATAATCACATGTCAAAAAAGCTGACACAGACAGAAGCCATTTCGTGTGCAAAAGTTTGCATGGTTGCTGCTCTTTGGTCAAAGCACCTTAACGGGCACCTGCAAACAAACCCATGCTTACACTCTGCAAGCGTGATGCTTAAGAACTTTGTGACTAGATTTTTCTTTCATTTTTCTCAGATCATCATATCTACCATACACAGCAAAATGTTATAGCTAAACATATCTGCATAACATCTGTCCAGGCTTAGTTTTCTCTGTCCTATTTCTCTGTTGAGGCTTCGTTTTGTCGGTCCAGGAAGTAACAGAAATAAGACAGAGGAACCAACCTTTTACCCATCCAAAACCCATCACAGAGTGATGCTCATCTAATGCCCATAGGCTTCAGCCAGCTAGCCCACTTCACATAACCGATGAACACCATGAGAAATGAAGGGAATACTTTAAATTACTATCTTTGTTTTATCCCGAGTCCATCTTTATGCTTTATTGTAAAACTGCAGCTTCATTTGATCCAAATGAGAATTTGTCTGTTCTGAAATACATTTCTTGTATTTTTTTGTTTGTTGGTTTTGTTTTTCATTTCTAGTTTATTTTTGTACATTTCAGTTTCAATCACTCCATGGTGGTGGCAGCATGTGGACTTACCAATACACACCGCACCACATCTGCTAAACCATGGACAGCTAAAGACAAAACCAAACCCAGCCAAAATACTACCTGAATGCCTGTAGGGCAGAGCAATGCAGTGCTGGTAATTTTTCTGGTCGTTTGAACCCGTCGACAGTCCTAGAGTGTAGCAGATGTTTAGCGTCTTGTCCGGTTTGGTGCCTAGGGTCTGTTCCTGAGTCAGCCATTTGCAACAAAACCACTGCTAATAATTACAGTGGAAACAAAACCTGGCAAACATGTACTGCATACACAGATGTACCTATAACAAGCATGCATGCACACACACACACACACACACACACACACACACACACACACACACATACATACACACTCGTACACACACACACACACACACATACATATACACACACACACACACACATACCAAACTTTCAGACAACATGAATAAAAGCAACTTTTTTTTTTTTTTTTTTTTTGCTGCCCCATCCTCTGTGCTCCCTCTCCCCCACCCTCTCTCCCTGCTGACAATATCACATGCTGTTCATTTTGAAATTCGCTCATTCCAGCTTCTCCACTCCCTATTTTCTCCCGCCACCATACCAGAGCCTCAGCCCACAGAGAACGATCTATTTCACTGGTGTCACAGGGCAGCCCACCAGAGGAGACACTGCACTGCTGCCAAGTCACTTCAACAGTGATCAGTGGTGCCTGTTCTAGCATGTGCTGGATACCATCTACCTAGCCGCCCACTGATAACAGTAACGATTTAATCACGGGCCAGAGTCAGTGAGCGTTCTCCTCCAGATCATCGTACCTGCCCCGTAACAGTCTTTGTGAACTTGCCAATACCAATGACTGTGACACGACCTCACCACCAGTATGGACGTGGAAAGGAAATCAGAACTGAGGTCACCTTGGGCGCAAGGCATTAAGGGCCATAACACTGAAGTCTTTTTTTCTTTCGTAGGATGTTGACAGTGAAGATGATATGATAGATTTCCCTTCTGGTCAGAGACTGGATGAGAGGAGTGTATCATATGTTTCTTCTCATAGTATGTCTTGCCAAGGAGCAACATATTTTCTGACGTCTTGAAAACAAAAACAAAAGAAAAAAAGTTATTAAATAATCAAACCACTGATTAAAGTCTTTGTCCATCAACAAAACAGACATAAAGCAACAAAACACAAAACAAAACACAACACACACACACACACACACACACACACACACACACACACAGAGTAAAGGTCAAGGGGAAGAACTGAATCAGGAATGAAAGAAGAAATGAAGGGAGACAAGGCACTTACGGCAGTGAAGAAACTGAAAGGCACAGGCTCCGCATTCTGCTCCCGAAGGTATGTCAGCCAATTAAATGTTCTATGATCTACAGAAAACACAGACTGATCAGTGTGAAGTACCAAGGGTGTCTGACATCAATTTTACAGCCCACAGACACTAACATATGTGGAGAAAAAGCTACAAAAGAATTACAGACTCGGACTGTGTGCAAATGTGAATACATAACAGTACTTTCGGTGATGTTTAGTTTTTGTTTTTTTCCTTGTCTTTTCATAAAATTGTGTGATAGTAGATGATATGAGAGACAGACAGACAGACAGAGAGAGAAAGACAGACAGACAGAGAGACAAGAGACAGAGACAAATTCAGAAAGAGACAAGAGTGTCTGTATGTGTGTGTGTGTGTGTGTGTGTGTGTGTGTGTGTGTGTGTGTGTGTGTGTGTGTGCGCATGTGCGCACATGAATCCACACCATGTGACTATGCATATGTCTATGTGTGCTGTTGCATTCAGAACATAAAATTAAAAAAAAAACTACTGTCAGTACCACATTAAAGTGAAAACCTAGCTTGACAAAAATCAAACAAAAAGGTAACTCTGAAAGCAACATCAGTGTCAGAAGAACAATATTGGTCACAGCCATGTCTAATAAGCATAATAAATATATCCTGAGAGGTGCAGTCAAATAAAACATGAGGTCTGGATGTGTTTGTTTCACCACACACACACACATTTCATTGCATTGCTATATCTAGTTCTGATAGCATCCAGTTTAGGAAGATAATGTTTGAAACGAAATTCCTGAACTTATATACATATATTTCCTGAATATATATATTCCTGAATATATATATATATATATATATATATATATATATATGACAAATTTGCAGGTGTTGGATGCTTTTGATGTGATCACAACCAAATCCTTGCCTACTTTGTGTGATTGTAAAACATTTATGACATAAAATATGTCATGACATGTGTTTGTGACTGCAAGTGTGTGTGTGTGTGCACATGTGTTTGTGACTGTGTGTGTGTGTGTGTGTGTGTGTGTGTGTGTGCGCGCGCGCATAGAAACAAAAAATCAAATTGAAATCAAAAATCCTCTTAAACAAGAGTGGCATAACATTTGCATGCTAAGTGAGCATGTAACTTCATGCATGAATGGAAATACAGGTATGCATGTGTTTTCACACACACACACACACACACACACACACACACACACACACACACACACACACACACACACTCACAAACACACACCAGGGTTCCCATTTACCATTGATTAACAATATTTCATCAGTTCAAATGTTGAAAAAGCAACAAACATATTGACCACAGGTACTGCTTACCGATTTAAAATTTTGTTTAGCTGATGAGAAAAGTGAACGAACACGTTTATGCATTGAACTTCTACTGACTGTGATGACCACATTACCAGTTTCATTTGACGTATTTGTCCTTACTGACTTTGCTGTTATCAGTTTAGAAAATTACTAGTCAATAACTGACACACATCCCATAACTTGTTTTTTATAAACAGAATGCGAAATGCAATTACTAATCTCATTTCATTTTCTTATATTTTGTTGCCGCTAAATAGTGATTTCATTTACCACAGCAGCAATTATTGCCTTATATCCTGCTACTGAAATTCAAGAATTAAAAACCAAGGTTATTTACCACGGACATGATCCCTCTTCGTCTTATCCTGACACATCCATGGTGTTGGTTTACATGCAGTGCCGCCAGCAGCAGCCAGCCACTCAGGCCTGCAGGTGGGGATTTTCCATCATACGTTAAACTCTGGCTTCAACGTGCCCACCATGAATGAAGCGTAGCACCAAAGTGAAGGTTAGACAGAATGAAGCTCGTTGTGGCTCTACACAGCTATGGTGCTGTCCACACTAAAAATTAAGCAGGAACATTTTTTAAAAGAGCTTCCCTTTAACAACATAGCCAAATGCTAGGGATGTTAAATCTGAGACCATAAACATCCCTACACACACATCGCAAGACTTACTTTTCGGAGGTTGCAAAGGAAGATAGTTTCGGTTGATCTTTGAACCAACTTCTTCCATGAAACCGATAGGATGTAGATCCTCGCTGTCCTCCTCTGCCCAGTAGTCATAGCGGTTTGTCCAGCCATCAAAATGGATCAGGAGTGGCCCCCCTTTCCCCTTATTCTCTGGTTTGATGTCGGCTGAGGCAAAAGATCATGTCTTTGTGTTAGTTTGAACGGTCACTGAAATGATAAGGGAGACAATTCTGTTCATATTTTAAAAATTCATGCAAGCCATGATGATACCAGTCAGAAAATTACTGTAAACATTTCATGATCACTTGAAAATTCAGTGAACTGTTTTGTCTTGAAATGGGCATTTTTTCCCCACAATATAGTACAAATCATAAGAAAAGGAAATACCCGCTCGAAAACAGATCCATGCATGAGCACTCATGAGTGAACATAAACACACAGGTAAGCTCTTTTTCTCCTTTTTTTTCCTTTTCTTTTTTCTGACGATCTCTGTAATCTCTTTTTCTCTTTTTTTTTTCCTTTTCTTTTTTCCTGGCGAACATAAAACACATCTCTTTTTCTGCTTTTTTCCTTTTCTTTTTTTTCTGCATGCTGATGAATCTATGTCTAACACCACTGGTATTTCTGCCTCCTTGCTTGCGGTTCCTGTGACTTCCATGTAGTCTGCTGCCCAGACTGTGCCTACTTTTTTAAAAACTGCTAATGATCAAGGGCTGTCTTGATTTTTTTTTGGTGCTGGGAAAGTCCCACAGGCTGAATATGCCTTCAACTTCAACCTAACTCTCATCTTCCACGCCACCTCAGTGGCCTTACCCCCAAGCTGCTAATTCAGGCTCCTTGTCCACAACTACACACCCGGCTTGTCCCACTGCAGCCTCAGCACCAGTGATCCACCGGCAGCAGTCAACTGATGAAGAGGCAACCCACCAGAGGAGATACTGCACTGCTGCTGAGTCACTTTAGTAGTGTTCAGTGGTACCTGTTCTGATCCAACTTATGTAGGATACAACCAACTAACCCAACTACCAATGACAATAATTGTTCAGCTGTGGAACCAGCATGGGTGAACTGCCCCCTCTAGAGGGTGCCACCACGTACGACCAACAACTGAACCCATAAACTTGCTCATTATGGCAACCTTGACGCGATCCTGTAAGAGTACAGATCAGGAGAGGAAATCAAAACTGAGATCACCATGACAGTAGAGCATGAAGGGTCACAGAACTTGAAACTTTCTTTAGGCTGACTGATGATGATAAGGATGTTGAAGATGATGTTTGGGAGTTACATTCCGGTCTGACACTGCATGATACGGCTGCACTCTACATTTACTTCCATAGTATGTCCTGGCATCAACCAGGCTTGAAAGATACAGGCACCTGCAGTGTTGGTCTGGAAATTTGAGCAGCACTCTCAGAGATGCATCCACTGAGTGGATGAGGCTCGCCTGTGGGGTCCCAATCTTCCCAGTTTTCCCATAGCAATCTCAACTGTGGGTAGGAGCTGGTTGGACAGAAAAATCCTGAAAATACATGGCTCTGATGGGAACTGAACCCAACAACCTCCCGGCCAGGAATCAAGAAAGCTAAACATAGTGCTAAGCAGCTGGTGTTGATGAAAAGATTTAGTTTCCTTGCTAAAGAGATTACCATTTTGACCCCAACAAATTCAAAACAAAGGCAACCTCTGTCTGCTTCTCAGAATTCCTACACACCAAACAACTGCCTGGAATTTTTTCTGCCTCTGGAGCATGTCAGGCAGGCAAACGCAGATGTATGATTAATAAAGTTTTACTTGGATTACATACCCTACACCTTTTTCTTTTTATATCTGTTAAAGGTAAGAATGACATTTTGTCCTCTTCTGTTTTGCTGTTTTCGTGCTAACCCACACAAACACGAAGAAGACTGTCTCTCTTGTGTGTGGTTGTATTGGTTCTGTCACAACAATGTTGTATTCTTAGCTATAAGGTACTTGAACGTTTTGTGAAAGTCGATTTTGTCATAACAATGTTTTAATATTAGCTACAAGGTACTTGAAAAGTATTGTGATTGCAAAGTTCTTGTTTTGCCCTTTCTGTTGATATATTCAAAATGCAAAACTGCATATCAAGAACTGTTGTATGCACATGAAGAACACACGGTAGCAGGAAAATGCTGCTGCTATGCAAGACTCATCATGAAAGAACTGATCAGTTGCACACTGACGATTTTCTTTCTACTAGCCCACTATAAACTCAAGCTTAGTCAAAGGATCGTACAGAGGCCTCTCGGCATCCAGAGAGACAGAGAGAGAGAGACAGAGAGAGAGGGGAAGAGTGTCATAATATGACAGGTCATCTCACCAATTGTTGCCACAGCCACCATAGTGGGATTCAGTCTGTCCAAGGCCTCCAGTCGCATGCCCTTCTTCAGCTCCGAGCTTCCGATGAACTGAAATAAAGTCGATCCATCCGTTTGTAAAAAAAAAAAAAAAGTCAATCAGTCAATGAGTTAATATAGTCAATTAATCAAAATAGTAAGGTAAACCTGGATATTCAGTAGCAACGTCAAATCAGTACTTCTTTATGGAGCTGAGATGTGGCGAACCACAGTTACCATCACCAACAAGATCCAGACTTTCATCAATTCCTGTTTGAGGCGCATACTGAGGATCCACTGGCCAGACAGGATCAACAACAAGGACCTGTGGCAACAGACAAATCAGAAGCCAGCCAATGCAGAGATTCTCCAAAGGAGATGGAGGTGGATAGCTACACCCTAAGAAAGCCTGCCGACAACACCACCAGGCAGGCATTGTCCTGGAACCCGCAGGGGAAAAGAAAGAGAGGCCGCCCAAGGAACTCCTGGCGCCGAGACCTGCAGGCAGACATGACAGCGTTGGGGAAAACCTGGAACCAGCTGGAGAGAATCGCCCCGGACCGTGATGCCTGGAGGACCCTTGTCGGCGGCCTATGCCCAGAAGGGGTTGTAGGCGAAAACAGTAAGGTAAACCCATTAGTCAATCAATTATGTAAATCCACCCATCAATCATCCAACCACTAAACAAATCCACCAATCAATAAAGTCAATCCCAATACTCAATAATGTCAACAGTCCAGTCAATTCACTGAAAAATCAACCAACTAATCTAGTAGTTCCATCCATCAATAAAATCAAACCATCCATCTATTAAAAAAAAAAATCTATCATGTCAATTCATTTATTAATCAATCTGTTCAATCATCAATTAATAAAGGAAATCCATCAATTGATCAGTAGTCAATCAATCAATTAGTAAATGGGGGACTTAACCCCAAAGAAGCAGACCAACATCATGAAAATGCTGTTTTCAGGGATGTATGCTTCATTAACAATTAAACAACCAGCCTGCCCTTTTACATCCATCCAGCATAGCTTGCCAACAACTGATTCAGGAAGAAGTTCACATACCTTTTTGTCACCATACTAGTTATTTGAGAAGAACTGAGCATTAAGACGCCCCTTTTCAATTCAGCAGCTTTAATTCTAGCGGGTGCCATTTGGACTTACCCCTGAAAACATTTGGACTTACCCCTGAAAAAACTTACTCCTGAAACATTACTACCCCTGAAAACATTTGGACTTACTCCCGAAAAGTCCCCCCCTCTCCCCCCCTTCCCCTGCTTTAATCCTGTTTGACTGACTACAACATGTAAAGTGACAGCGATACAGACTATACTTGAAGCGCACCTGCGGATGATATAGCAGCCCTGCAAGATCTGCAACCACTCAGACATTAGTTCCACCGTATACAAATGTGACCTCAACTGGTCTAAACTTGGGTGACAGTCACTTAGATGACTCAGATATGATGAGTCTGCGTGGATGGAGTGAACCATCTCAGTGCAGATGAATGGCTACCATGGTCAGTCATAGACATCAGCAACACACAGACCTCTATGGTCAGTCATAGACATCAGCAACACACAGACCTCTATGGTCAGTCATAGACATCAGCAACAGACATCAACTCTATGGTCAGTCATAGACATCAACAACACTACAGACCACTATGGTCTGTCATAGAGGTCAGCAACACACAGACCACTATGGTCAGCCATAGACATCAGCAACATAAAGATCACTATGGTCAGTCATAGACATCCACAACATACAGACCACTATGGTCAGTCATAGAGGTCAGCAACACACACACCTCTATGGTCAGTCACAGACATCAGCAACATGCAGATCGCTATGGTCAGTCATAGAGGTCAGCAACATAAAGACCACTATGGTCTGTCTTAGAGGTCAGCAACACACACATCTCTATGGTCAGTCATAGATATCAGCAACATGCAGATCGCTATGGTCAGTCATAGAGGTCAGCAATACACAGACCACTACGGTCAGAGATAAACATCAGCAACATGCAGATCGCTATGGTCAGTTATAGAGGTCAGCAACACACAGACCACTACGGTCAGAGATAAACATCATCAACACACAGACCACTATGGTCAGTCATAGACATCAGCAATACAGAGACCACAGTGGTCAGTCATAGACATCAGCAACGCACAGACCACGATGGTCAGTCATAGACATCAGCAACGCACAGACCACGATGGTCAGTCATAGCCATA
>JADBJO010000060.1:457500-477500 GCA_016801955.1 Conus betulinus
TGTGAGTGGAGCATTTTTCCTTCTTTGTTCAGAGTTTGATTGTATGCTTTCTTCTTTTTTATGTTGACACTAAGGATAGCATTCAATTTTTTATTTTGCATTTTTTTTTGCACTTGAAATTACCAAAAATGTGAAATTGTTGTTGTCTAACCATTACTAACATTCTGTAATTTAACAAAACTACAGTTTCCTCCATTTCCGAAACAAACGGCATGAGAATTGGTTGCTTAGTTCCAGAGATATCTGCATTTCACACATGCTGGTATGAAATAAGAGATTTTCTGAAAAATGGCTGGCGATGGGGAGTTATGCAAAACAGAACGTCTGGTGGTGAAAGGGTTAACTCAATCAAGTCTTGTCGGAAGCCGGTTTCTGATACTGATCACATTGCTTGTAGTCGTGTCGGATGCATACTTCCGACAGAATTTCATGATTTTTGAATTGTACCGCCTTTTATTAAAGGGCAATAAATCTTGTTTCAGGGACAGCTTAGGGTCTTTTTTTTTTTGCAGTTGCTTCCCTTAGACCATTCTAAATGTATTCTGTAGTAGTTTTATACAGATCTGAATTGTCCTACTCTCAGTTCCTGCGATCACACAATTTTGAACACAATCGCACGATTTTGAGTGGATCAAGCATTTTGTGGTCAAATTCTTGTGTTTTATGCAGTTGTCATAAATATACTATTCTCTGTAGGTCAAACCAAGTGCTCAGAAGTGTGACTGAACTTGTCCGGGAGGATAGGGAGCATGAAGAAGTGGATTAGTGTGCACAAAAAGTTTTGTCTTTTTTGCTGCAATGTATATCATTTTGGATTACTTACATCATGTGAACTGTGTAGATTTCTCACTAAAGGTAAGCATTTTTGATAAATGTATTGTTTTTTTTCTGTCCAATGGTTTATGTTTTATGTTCTAGGTGAAGTGGCTAATTTTTTATTATTTTTTAAAAACTGTCAAAAATCGTGTGATCTGAGGGACAAACTGGTCCATTTTGGCTGTGACTTGACTGAGTTAAGCTCTCTTTAATTAAGAACCACAGACCTCATTTCAATTCAGCAGACAGTGCCAAACTATTGTCTGTGGACTTTCCACAATCAATTTTGTTCATTTTTTTATAACTTTTTTCTCTTTTTTTTTTTTTTGATCTTTTTGATTTTCTCCCTTTTCATTTTCTCCAGTTTTCATTTTTCCAGTTTTTTTTTTTTTTTTTTTATCTGTGGATACATGACATGTTTATAATTTCTACCTACACATGCAACACTTTTTTTGCACATTTGAATTTAATCAGTACTGATAAACTACTCATGTTATTTGGGATACATGAGGTACAGCGATATTTTGTCTGCTATCCATGCTGGACTTACATCTCAGTTCAAAGGTAGTTTATCCCTGCCTGGAACGTGTAACGCACGTCCTGAAAACTGAAAACCGCTACGCCCGGGACGTGAGTGTCACGTCGTAACTTCGTCACGGAAAGCTGAAAAATCTACTTGGGAGACGACCGTCCCTTCACGCGAGCAGCCAGCTGACCATGTGTTATGCAAATTGCGAGTTGAGAGGTTACAGCTGATAAGCATAATCAAGATGGCAGCTCAACTGAGCGCTTCGTCGACGCCTCCCGTTTTCAAGCGTTACACTGCGCTTGATGTTTTAGATGACGATAAAATTATAAATGACAGTGATGAAGAAGACCTTTGAGGATCGGATCCTGATACTAGCGATGAGGAGGAGACGGATGGGAATCAGCACCATTCACTTTTATCGGAGACACGTGCTGGTGATGACGTGGCTTCTTTTGTTAGTTGCACATGACAGCTGTGAGTACAACGCCGCGAGCGAGGGTGACGAAGCGGAAATAGCCGAACGCGTGCCATCAACGAGCACTGCACGCACTCCTATCATGACCGGAGAGGGTAGTGGACATGGTAGGGGCTAGGATGACGGCGAGGGTCCTGTGGAAGCGGGGGGGGGGGGGGGCGTGGCATGGGGCGTGGTCAGTCCCAGCCTTGGTGGTGTTTTCATTGGGAATACTAGTCAAAAATCAACTGTGCCAATTTTAGGCTGCACAGAGCTCCAGTCTTCAGTTCCTTCATGACCAGAAACCGGATTCAGGCAAGTAGCTCTTTTTTTTTTCTTTTTTTTTTTTTTTTTTCTTTTCATTTTTTTTTTGTTACTACTTGATTCTTCATTCTTCCACTATTTTTTTTTCTGTTTCTCTTCTTTCACATATTTCCTACTGAAATCACATAATTATGGCAAATAATGACTGTATGGATAGGGACTCTGTGTGTGTGTGTGTGTGTGTGTGTGTGTGTGTGTGTGTGTGTGTGTGTGTGTGTGTGTGTGTGTGTGTGTGTGTGTGTGTGTGTGCGTGCTTGCTTGTGCACATGTGTGCCTAAGCATTGTTTATTTCTGTATGCAAGTTTTCCATATAAGTTTGTTCATTTTGTAAAGCACAGAAGCACTCATCCACAGCAGTTTTTTTTTTTTTTTTTTTTGCGCCATTGTGGTGTTTTTACATTCATGTGTGTGTGTATACTTTAGTGTGTGTGTGCATATGTGTTAGTGTGTGTGTGTGTGTGTGTGTGTGTGTGTGTGTGTGTGTGTGTGTGTGTGTGTGTGTGTGTGTGTGTGTGTGTGTGTGTGTGTGTGTGTGTGTGTGTGTGTGTGTGTGTGTGTGTGTGTGTGTGTGTGTGTGTGTGTGTGTGTGTGTGTGTGTGTGTGTGTGTGTGTGTGTGTGCCCAATGTGTGTGTGTGTGTGTGTGTGTGTGTGTGTGTGTGTGTGTGTGTGTGTGTGTGTGTGTGTGTGTGTGTGTGTGTGTGTGTGTGTGTGTGTGTGTGTGTGTGTGTGTGTGTGTGTGTGTGTGTGTGTGTGTGTGTGTGTGTGTGTGTGTGTGTGTGTGTGTGTGTGTGTGTGTGTGTGTGTGCTGTGTGTGTGTGTGTGTGTGTGTGTGTGTGTGTGTGTGTGTGTGTGCCCAGTGTGGGTCTGTTTACTTATCTTGAAACTTTTATTCTGTATTCAGATTCTTCTTCAGTTTTTCTACAGTTTTTTTTGTGTGTGTTTTTTTTTTTCAACAGACAATTGTTTATTTTTTTCTTCAGACTTTTTTCCCATGGTTGTCATTTTGAACATTTACCAATAAGTATTATACTATATAAGAATTGGACCACACTGTATACTTACAGTGATGCTGAGTAAACACTAAAAGACTTTTTGTCAGTGTTTTACAGGTCTTATGTGTTGTGACATGTGTATGTGCAGAAACTGTTTTTTTTTTTGTAAAACCACCATTGGTACATCCCTGTCCATCCCCTAATGGCCAACAAAACTAGATTATATTATATAGCATCATAGCTTGGGGTAAAAAAAAAGAGAAGCCATAAAATCTAAGTCATACATCAACAAATAGATAAGCAGTCATGAGGTATTGAACCTACCCAAATAGTAAAATTATGCCCCTTTCTAGTAGAATTGGGGTACCCCCAGTAACATACAGATTGTTACACAGAGGGACAATTACTGACAACAATATGAATCCCTGGTGTTTGTAATGTTGTTGAGCAAACACCAAAAGGTATTTTTTGCTGTGTTTAGTGGGCTTTTTTATGATGAATTGTTGTAAAACTCTCTCAAATTGAAAACAAAAAAAAAAAAACAGTTTATCATATATATTATTAGTGTGAACCATCATTATCACCCCCAAAATCAAATTAGAATGAAATGAAATTGTAGACAATGGTATAAGGAAGTAATCCACAAAAAAAAAAACTAAAATAAATCAGCAAATGGATGTGTAATATAGATGTTAGTGACCATACCGTGAAAAGCATGATTATGCCCCTTTTTACCTAAAAAAGTAGTACCCCCAATTATGAGCAGATTATCATCAAGAACAAGATTCCTTGGGATTTATATGACTGTGATGTGTTAGTGCTGATGTTGAATAATTAGTCACATCACTTTTTCATTGTTTTCACTGACTGATTTTATATGGTGCAATTTGTTTTTGTATACTTGAAAATTGTTCTTTTTGTAAAACCCCATTCATTATATCCCTGTCCATCCCCTAATGGCCAACAATACTACATTATTGTTATACAGCATCATAGCTTGGGGTATAAGGAAAGAGAAGCCATAAAATCTAAGTCATATGTCAACAAATAAATAAACAGGGATTGAGGTACTGAACCTACCCCAAACAGTAAAATTATGCCCCTTTCTAGTAGAATTGGGGTACCCCCCCAGTAACATAGAGATTGTTACACAGAGGGACATTTATTGACAACAATATGAATCCCAGGTGTTTGTAATATTGTTGAGCAAACACCAAAAGGTATTTTGTGCTGTGTTTAGTGGGCTTTTATGTGGTGAATTTGTTTGTAAAACTCTCAAATTGAAAACAAAACAAAAACTTTTTTTATCATATGTTATTAGTGTGAACCATCATTATTACACCCAAAATAAAGTAAAAATGATGTGAAATTGTAGACAAGGGTATAAGGAAGTAATCCACAAAAAATCTAACAAATAACTCAATAAATGGATGAGTAATAGAGATGTTAGTGAACATACCATGAAAAGCATGATTATGCCCCTTTTTACCTAAATAATAGTACCCCCAATTATGAGCAGATTATCATCAAGAACAAGATTCCTTGGGATTTATATGACTGTGATGTGTTAGTGCTGATGTTGAATAAACAGCAAGACCACTTTTACAGTGTTTTGATTCATTCTATTTGGCGCAGTGTGTTTGTGTATACTCGAAAACTGTTATTTTTTGTAAACTTTTTATAATTATGTCAATTTCTGATATACTTATTATCAACATAATCAAGTCATTTTGACAGGACATTGTAGACAAATGCATAACAACAAAACATGCAAAAAAAATCAGAGAGATCTGTCAAGAAATAAGTGAGCTGTAACCATTTTATTGAACCTACCCTTCCCTGCAGACGTGTACACCGCGCACGTGCGTACAACCGTTGCAGACACGTGATTTTTGCACTTTTTGATTTTATTTTACATCCCCTAGTACAAACCTAACAAGCAATTGTTATATATCAATGGAAAGGTTAAAGCGCAAACTTTGAAATGAGCATAGACTTAAATACATTTTCGGTAAAATAGCAAAGCTACAGTTACGGAAACAACATAAGTAAAACATAGGAGAACACAATCTTGTTTACGTTTGTTTGGTTAGTATGACAACAGCAAATGAGGGAGAAAAGGGCCATAAAATTTCTCTCTTACTTTGAATAGATGCAGAGAAAGCCTGAGGTATTTAATAGGCGTATTCCAAGTAAAATTTAAAAAAAAAAAGGAAATTAAATCATTACACACTGTATACACTTTTCACTGTTTTTGCTTCTGATGATATGATGTATAAAACTATTAAATACACAGAGCAAATAAATCATCAAGCTGAGATTCTTTTCGATAAACTTGTACACCTTTACCCCTCTTATCCTATGAATCATTTTGCTGAACCAGTTCTAACACCCCATGTCATGTTTTTTTTTCTGCCTGATATGTTGGCGAAGCAGGAAATTGCACACGTGCCTTTTGCAGAAATTCCCAGTGCCAGACGGATTTCTTTGTTCGGACTACTCTGGGGTCACAAAGGTCATCGCTAGTGCATGTAACTTATCCTTCTTGTGACTAGAACCCTGTTCTAAATTTTGGCCAGCTGCATCCCTTAGACCGTAGACCAGAGAACAGGGGATTTTTTTTTACAATTGTGCTGTCATGGAGCTTTGTCGTGGTGTTTGCACTTGGCAGTTGGTGCTGTATGCGACAGTTGTTTGGAGTTATGACTGTGTAACTGTCTCATCAAGGAGCAAGAGTTACCCTTCTTGTTTGTTCTTTTCCATTTTTAATCCCTGCCTCATTTCAGATTTCTTTTGTACTGAATAACGGTTGAGAGTAGCTCAGTCCAGTCAGTGGCTACCATGCTTACCCCAGACAGCTTATGTGTTCATTAAACACGTTCTGATAGTGATAAATCACTCTATCAACAATCACAGTAAGGAGACAGATTTGTTTAACAGTGATCTACAACAGCACGCAAACAACATATGGGAATGCATTGCTACTTAACTATTTGCAAACTGAGGAGATGGACTGCGTGGTGTTGTCCAGCACTAAAGCTGTTTGCTGTCATCATTTCATGGATAAGAAGTCCACTCTGGATTTTATTACTATGGGTTCCAGTTTTTTTTTCATTTCTATTTTAACCACAAAATCATACATTCATGTGACCCTGCTCATTGGTACTGTGGCAAGTATTCAAAGCTGTCAAACGAGCTGCGTTCACCTGGCTTCTGTTGCAGATCCTCCAGAAGGACGATTCAAAATGACAAAACAATTTTATCTTATATTTTATATTACTTGCTAGCAATGCATGTGAGAAAACAAATATATATGTCTGGCAAGGTACTGTTTCTCTTCTTTCAGTGAGAAATGTATCTATCTCCTGTCTTCAGCTTGATACACATTTCATCAAATAATCTGATCTTGACACACTACTTGACACCTGGATTCTGCGCACGGCAAAGTTCTGCAGATCTTGTCGGGATCCCAAGGCATTTTATTTACTGACGAAACAGACTTTCTTTCTCTTGCCACCACAAGGTGCTCCCTAAATGTTGAAGCAGTTTTGTAGTGCATGAACTGTGCTGTGTTTTGTTCAATATCTCTAAGGACAGCAGTTGACATGGCAGAGCAATTACCGCAAAGCTGTTGCTGAGGACAGTGAACTGCACTCGATTTTTGGCCGGTCGACTGTCTGCCCCCTGCTGCTCTGTGTCTTTTCCTTGACTTGTATGCCCAGTCGGTATCTGCACACATACACACACACACATGCATATACAGGTGCACATATGCATGCACGTGCACGCACGCACACACACACACACACATACATGTACACACGCACGCACACACACATGCTCGCACGCATACGAGCACGCACGCACACGCACATACACACACCCCCACACACACACACACACCCCCCACACACACACACACATGCACGCACACCACATACACACACACACACACACACACGCACGCACGCACGCACGCACGCACACACACACACACACACACACACACACACACACACACACACACACACACACACACACACACACACACACACACACACACACACACACACACACACACACACACACACACACACACTCATGCACACACACATACACACACACACATCCAGTAAACCACAACATGAATTTCTTTCCCTGCACTTATTACAATAAAACAAATATGCCGTTACCCAGCCTGTATAGCATGGATGACGAATGACTAGAAAAATGACAGTATGAAAACCAGCCAATCAAAGCCATTCTCTCACTTCCCTAATGTTTCAGTTTCAGTTTCAGTGTCATCAAGGTTTTGTCACTGTGTGTGGACTAGTCCATATATGCTACACCCAATCCGCTACGTTTTGAGACCACACTGCATGATTTTAAGCTGATGGATAAATGAATTAATAACTAAGATGAGAGAATTGAAGAAGAGGGTCTTGGGGCTACGACTTAGCAGATGTCTGTCCTATGCATTAGCCTAATGCGCTGGTCAGACCTTGAGTGCCTACCCAACATTGGTTGTCTTTTTTTTTTTTTTTTTTTTTTTTTGTGTGTGTAGTAGTGAATAAATTCCCTAATGAGTTTGCCAATGTATGTGTGTGTATTGAACAATTCTCTAATGACTGTGTCATTATATGTGTGTGTAGTGAATAAATTCTCTAATGAGTGTGCCATTGTATGTGTGTAGAGAATAAATTCCCCAATGAGTGTGCCATTGTATGTGTGTGTAGTGAATAAATCCCCCAATGAGAGTGTGCCATTGTATGTGTGTGTAGTGAATAAATTCCTCAGTGAGTGTGCCATTGTAAGTGTGTGTAGTGAATAAGTTCCCCAATGAGTGTGCTATGGTATGTGTGTGTACTGAAAAATTCCGTAGTGAGTGTGCCATTGTATGTGTGTGTACTGTACAATTCCCCCATGAGTGAGCCATTGCATGTGCGTGTACTGAACAATTCCCCAATGAGTGCGTCATAAACCCATCTCCTGTTGCCATTCTCAGTGTTACTTCCTCTTCCAACAATCATTTCCTGAGGAACATCTGTTACCAAAGCCTTCTGAACAACCGCTTTCTCATCAAAGTGACCTGTCATTCTGTGAAGAATTTTTTTTCACTTTCACTGTAATATTATTTCTGATTTCTGTAAAACACCCCTCTCTATTCCAACTAGTAACTGACCTATCCATAATCTATAACAAATGTTTTCCATGCTGCATTGTCGAAAAAGAATTGCCGCCTTCAGTCTCTAAACAATCCTGGTGTTAATGACTTTTAAAACCTCCTTGGATTCCTGGCACCTGTCACTTCTGCCATTTTTGTTTTTCTGTTGCATGTGATCTTGCGGCACTTATGAAAACTTTCCATGTATGTAATGTGACATCTGACCCTCACGAGGGGCAGTGCTGAGTGAGAGATTCCATCGTTCATCTTTGCATCAACATATCTGTCACATGGCAATATGTTCTGAGGATTTTCATGTTTTGTGCACAGCCAGTCAGTCTAACTCCCTGTAGAAACCTTTGTCTACGAAGACTGAGTTTTCATGAGGTTTTCAAAGTCCCTGTACGGAGGTTCCTCTGTGCCACGATGGGAGCAAAGATAGGTTGCAAAGTGAGGCGTCTGCAGGCAGAAATCTAAAACAAAATTTTCAAAGTATTTATGATAACTCCAACAAACAACTTGGACAAATGAATCACAAGACAATGATGCGTTTCAACCTCATAGGCTTCTTCAGGCAAGAGAAACAACATTCACGACAATGAAAATGAAGAACCGGCAATTGTCAAGAGCACCCATCTTATGCCAAATTTGACAAAGATAAGTGATTGCTCATTCTTCATTTTCGTTGTCCTGTGTGTTGTTTATCTTACCTGAAGAAGACCTAAGAGGTCGAAACATGTCATCATGTTTTGCTTGTCCATGTTGTTCTGAGGAGTTATCATAAATACTTTTAAAACTTGGAGCAAAAGTGCTTTGCTGTTTAGAATCAACTGTTTATGTTTCCCTGACTCATGTGCCATTTCCTTACATGACACCCACACTGGAGTGACCTAGATGTCTCTGTGTTATGTATGACGATATTCAGGATGAAAAAAAAAAAAAGCCAGTCTGGAATAAATGTCAATTTCCATTTGCCCATTTCTCCTGCTGTTATCAACATATTCATATGTCGAATCAGAATGCAGAGGCAATGTTATAATGGCTACCAGACTAAACAGGTCACTCAGTTCAAGAAGGCTACTCACTGTGTGCGTAGCTATCGTCGGCAATCCGGCCGACTTCTTCAGCGCAACTGCTGGGTTGAGAACTTGAGGTTGTAAATTTTTGTGCTATTATTGACACGTGCATCGATCAGATCTGGATACAGGAGCAATGTCAATTTGTGTTTGTGCACTTCCTGCTGTGTAACAACATGTGCATGTGTCGACAACCTTGGAACTTTTTTTTTTTTTTTTTCTAAGGAAATTTCCCTGTTTGTTCTGTATACCTGCTTGCCTACAGCATGCTAGGTGAATAGGCGCCACAAATATCATCAGTACTATGCACATGTAACAGCGTCATTAAGGGAACACAAGTTAGCTGCCTCGTTTGAAACTAAACTGTTTATCTATGCCTGTATTTCATGTGAGTCCTGGTAAAACAGGCAGACAAACAGACCTCAGAAATAAAAAGGTTGGAGGGAACATGTGACACAGGCCTACCAATGGGAAAACAGAGACAGACAGATACAAAGATTGACAGGCAGACTGCAGAAAAAAAATAAATGATAAACACTTAAGAAACAGGCCTGCAGACTATAAAACACAGACAGACAGACAGACAGATGAACAGACAGACAGACATACTTCAGAAACAAAATGAAGGAAAAAATACCTGAGACATAGGCCTACCGATGGTAAAACAGAGACCGCGACAGACAAACAGAGGGACTTCAGGTACAAAATGAAGGAGAAAAACAGTAAGCAATATAGGTCTACTGATGGTAACACAGACAGACTTCAGAAACAAACATAAAGGAGAAACAAGTAATGTATCATAGGTCTACTGATGCTAAAATAAAAATACAGACACACACTTCAGAAACAAATTTGAAGGAGAGACATGTTATGTGCCATAGGTCTTCTACTGGTAAAATAAAACCAGAAACAAACATGAAAAAATAAAACTCACATGCTAAAAAATGTGAGATGCAAGTCAGACAAATTCTTCATTTGAACAATAAACAAGTAGGGTAACTCTTGCTCCCATAAAAAAACATACCTCCAAGGAATGCTGCCTATGACACCTAATCGCAAGCAGACATGACAGACAGGATCCCTTTGGAGTTATGTTTTCTTGTGGGAGCAAGAGTTACCCTATTTGTTTATTGTTTATTATTTACTGTTCCCTGCCTCATTTCATATTTTATCTTCATTTGAAGTCAGACTCCTTTTTCAACCAAACATGCATGTCCATAAGATAGCGTGCAAAAAAAAAAGAAAATCTACAAAGAAAAAAAATATCCAAACTTTTGTATTAATGAAAAACAGACAAGTGCAAAAACTTTCCTTTCCTATCAGAGTCATCATCACTATACTATTTCAACTCCCATGATCCCCTCCTTAACGGCCTAATTTTCATCAAACAGCCATTCTGATTTTGCGCTGAATATGAGAAGATATGTGGTTTCTTGTTTTTTGTTTTCACTGTCCTAAATGTTGTTTGTTTTTGCCTGAAGAAGACCCAAGAGGTCGAAACGCACTGTGTCTTGTCCTGTACTTTGTCTGTCTGTGTCCTTGGTGGTAACTAACCCCTTCTTTTTCTAAATTTTCCTTTTCAAGTCCTAAAAGTCCAAGTCCCAACAATCATTAAAAATCTCTATCAACATATCTTAGAGGAACTACATGGAATAATTTCTCTTTTATTTGTCTTCTAAAATCACATGTCTCAAAATAAACAAAAGAATTAAATGGAAAAACTATAAAACAACAGTCACTTCAATTATGTAATGATCTCCACCCTCTCCCTCTCTCTTGCTCTGACTGTTTGTCTCCCTCTTTGGCTCTGTTCCGGAGTACTGGATGTTTTTGTGACCAATATATTTATAACATTGTTATCCAAGATGTTGACTGGAATCAAGTACATTTCACTGGCATTCTTCTAATGTTTTAATAACTCTTTATTTGGAGATTATCCTTCATGTAGAGTACTTTTACTATTAAAAAAAAATACTTCCGTAGTGCTTTTCCTCAATTAGACACCAAGCTCCAAGTATTTTCAATCCATACTCTTGTTTACATAACATATAACATGCTGCCTATCTGGGTAGAGCCAACTAAAGAGCTGCCTGCTGGCACTACATTCAGTCATTTCCTGCATCTTTCAGTCAAATATCAGTTTATCATTCATTCTTTCATTCTTTTCTTTTGGTGCATGCTATGTGCATGGTGCATGCCAAGCCAACAGCCAAACTGGCCTTATGTGCCGAAGTCGTGAAGTCGTGAGATTTTACATGTGTGCAAGATGTGAAGTGTGCGTCCAAACATGAAACCTCAGTTGCTGGTCTCATTCAAAGGACTTCTGGGGAATGAAGCAGAACCAATGTTAACACCAGGGGGAAAATCCTCATGCATCGAAACAGACCCACGGAGATTTGAACTTGTAACCACAGGATCACCAGGATCATGAGTCTGGCGCTCTACCAATGGAGTTATTCCGGCCACGGATGACTACCTCTCCTCACACACACACACACACACACACACACACACACACACACACACACACACATACACACACACCTGAGAGGGAAAGAAAAAAAGTAGAGTTTACTCCTTAACCCTCAAGCAAAACAATTTTGACTTGACATGGAAAAAAACCCAAAATATATCACCACTTACTGATCATAGGGCAGCGTTTCTTGTGCCAAAATTTCCCCACGGCAGTCCACCACACACTCGACCTTGACATTGACAACAGGGTCAAGGGTGATGTTAACGGCAACGCCAGGCACTGGTTTGGAAAGTTCAGATGAGTCCTTCCTGGTGATGGCTCTGAGGGAGAGGGAGTCCTCTGCCCCAAACTTGATGGTGTGTGTCTTGCTCATGGCTCTGTGCACAGAGGAAAAGGTATGCATTGGTGTGTGTGTGTGTGTGGTGTGGTGTGTGTGTGTGTGTGTGTGTGTGTGTGTGTGTGTGTGTGTGTGTGTGTACTGTGTGTTTGTGTGTGTATGTGCATGTGCAAATGTGCATGCATGCATGCGTGCGCACACGTGTTCGTGTGTGTTGTATGCATGCCTCTGTATGTGTGTGTGTGTGTGTGTGTGTGTGTGTGTGTGTGTGTGTGTGTGTGTGTGTGTGTGTATGTGTTTGTTGTGTGTGTATGTGTGTGTTGTGTGTGTGTGTGTGTGTGTGTGTGTGTGTGTGTGTGTGTGCGCGCGCGCGCGCATGTGTGAGAGTGCGCGCATGTGTGTAAATGAAATAGCAAATGCATTTATGTCTGTGTGACCATAGAATGGAAGAGAATCCTGCTGACAGCATATGGGAAGAATTTTTTATACGTCTGTAATTTGTGATGTCTCGAGTAGAAAAATGTTTACTTACTTTACACTCTGTCTTGTGTGTATCTTTGTGTTTTGGCTTGTTTTCTCTAATTGCAGTCTGTTACAGTCTTCTTCAGGTTCCATCTTTATTAAACCATCCCCCCCTTTTTACATCACAGTCAGCCAGTATCCATAAACATCTTTATCAAAACAAACTTCCTGTTTCCCTTTATCTGGTCAAAACATCTGCATTAAAATACCACTCATTTTTTTTTTTTTCGTTTGGATAGTCTAAACTATCCTGCATCTGATACATAAGATCCTTATTGAAAAACAGTTCTTTTTCCTCTTCACATGGTCTAAAACATTTCTATATGAAACATCGTCCCTTTTTCCCTTTCACTGCTCCAAAACATCTTCATCCCTTCACCTGGTATGACAACATCTTTACAAAACATCAATGACCTGAAACAATTTCATCAAAACACCATCCTTTCGTCCTTTCAGCTGACATGAAACATTTTCACCAAAGCACCCCTCTTGAACTAGATCAAAACATTTCTATTCAAACACTCTCCTTCCTTCAACCGGTCACTAGCATCTTAGTCAAAACACCACTCTTTTTTCTTCCATTCAACTGATGCTTAACATAATAATCCTTTCCTTTCGATTGATGTAAAACATCATTATCGCAACACCATCCTTTTCCCCACTCACAGCAGGTTGAACTGAAGTTCCTGGAATCCCCCCGAGTTGAACAGGACAGTGAACTGCTGCTGCTGAGTGGCAGACATGCCAGAGACGATGCGTGCTGTGCCACCTGACTCCAGGGTCAGATTTGACCCCTGCAGTGACCCCCCAGCATTCAGCTCATCTTGCAGCGAGAAGAAAACGTTGCGATGGGACAGCATTGTAGGACTGAGTTTGGACTCCGCATTCTGTCATGAGGAAAGCGGGACAAGACATTTTTGATTTCCGTGGAACCGATAACATTTTCTTTTTCTGGTTAAAACAAATTTCAAGAAGGTATCATTTCATAAAGAAATAATCAACACACAGTACACCATGTCTGCTAGGGCAATGAGAACACATTGCATTATAAGTGAATAAAGTTGGGAAGGTATGTTACAATCAAATCGAACATAAGCAGATAAAGGAACATAAGCATGACAGGGTAATCATTTCTGTCAATGCGTACTACCTCATTATCAGACAACTCCCTGGAGGTGTTTCTGTATTTCTATTTTAAGACCGAGCCCTTGCTCCTGAGACTTCACTGTATTGACCATGGCAGCATCTGAGCGTGAGATTCAAGCGAAAGTGGAGTCTGAACTTCACAAAAAAAAAAACAGCACCAGCGGGAACATGCAAATTATCAACATGTGTCAGTGCATGTGTGAGGCTGGCCAGAAGAAGAAAAAAACAAGACGTCAGCTTCTTTGTGTGGTCCGTTTGAGCCTCGCCCAAGATTCACGGTGATTTCAATTTTCCTGAAAAAACAACTGAGCTTGCTTTTTGTAACATGGGCTGTTCTGAAAGCAAAGGGCAGCAACTCTTCCAACAGCACATTTCAATAGAAACAGAATACGGTGATGATTTGCTTGCTTGAATCTCTTCCTATGTTTTGTGCTCAATGGCATGACTTGGTAGGTCACTACCAAATGTGATACGCTGGAACCAGCAAGCTTCAATCCAGAGAAAACTACTTCTCCTGCTCCCTGAACTCTGTGGGTAGTCACAGGTGCACCACACTGACGAACAGTTCACCGCTTCCACAGTTCTGTTTGTTTGTGTGTCAAGGCCTAGGTCTCTGTAAATATTTGGGGGGTGATGGGGGAATAGCTCAGTTGGTAATGCGTTGGACTCCGAATCTTAGTGATCCTGGGGTAGGGGGTTCAAATCTCTGCCAGGCCGTTTCGGTACTGGGGGATTTTTCCTTCAGAGTTAACATTAGTTCTGAACTCTTCACAAAAAAAAGCAGCACTTTGAAGGACATGCAAAATATCAACATGCGTCAGTGCATGTGTGAGGCTGGCCATCCATAAGAAAAAACAAGACATCAGCTTCTTTGTATGGTCAGTTTTGAGCCTCGCCTCTTTTCAATCTGGAGTTTTCCAATCGTTCAAATCTGCAGCTGTCAGACCTAACCTGAAGAAGCAAAACTTAGATCCTGAAAATCTCAAGAACTACAGACCTTTTTGAAAAAGAATATGGTTGATTTCTCGCCCAATCTCTTCCTGAACATTTCTGCTCAATGGCATCTCTTGTAGGTCACTACCCATGTCAGCCTGGAACCGGGCTGGCTTCAATCCACCGAAACAGCGCTTCTCAAGATCTCCCTGATCTCTGTGGGGAGTCACTGGTGCACCAAAGTTTCTCTTCTCTCTCCGCTTAGATTTGTCTGCTGCCTTTGATACAAGGCCTAGGTCTCTGTCTTATTTCAAGACTCAACAGCTCTTTTGGTCTTGCGTGGACTCAGAATTCCTAGTGATCCTGGGGTAGGGGGTTCTGATCTCTGCAGGCTGTTTCGGTACTGGGGGGTTTTTTCCCTCAGAGTTAACATTGGTTCTGACTCTGTTTCCAAAAGATTCCTTTGAATGACTATAAACCGAGGCTCCATGTCTCCATGCATGCATAACCTCTTGCACACCCGTACTTTACATCCATTATCAATGACTCTTTGCAATCAGCTTTGTTTTCCCACTCGTTCAAATCTGCAGTTGTCAGACCTCTTCCTGAAGAAGCAAAACTTAAATCTGAAAATCTCAAGAACTACAGACCTGTTTAAAAAAAGTTGTTCTCGCCCAAACTCTGAACATCTCTCTGTAAACAATCTCTTGTACTCGAACCAGTCAGCCTAGGGCTGGCCATAGCACCGAGACAGCGCTTCTCAAGATAGCAAACGATCTCCTCACAGCTGTTGATGGAAACAAAGTTTTTCTCTTCTCTCTCTCCTCCCTTTGTCTGCTGCCTTTGATAAAATAGATTACTCCATTCTTATCTCAAGACTCAACACTTCTTTTGGTCTTTCTGGCTCATTCTGTCCTTTCCTGTTCTCTTCATATCTCTCTGATCGCATGCAAACTGTTTCAATGTAGGAGGTGTTAAGTCCCCACCAAGAGCACTTCAGTTTGGTGTCCCTCAGGGATCTGTCCCAGGACCGGTTTTGTTTGTGCTATACACCCAGCCTCTCTCAGCCATTATCAGCCACACACTCTCTCCTTCACCATAGCTTTTCAGGTGACAACCAGCTGTACATCTCTGCCATCTCAGTCAGCTTCATGAAATAATCTCCTCTCTCAAGCATGCATTACCAATGTTAAATCATGGATGCACAATACAAACTACAACTTAATGCAGACAAAACTGAAATAATCTCATTGCTTCAAAACACACTATTAGAACTCATTTCTCCCTGGTTCCATAAATGTTGATGGAAACAAGATAAAGCTATCAGTGTCTGTTCATAACCTCGGCATTACACTCGACCAAACTCTCTCTTTCAAACAACATATCTCTAATGTGTGCAAGTCCTGCTACTTTGAACTTCGTAGAATTAGCTCAGTTCGCCGCTTCCTCACTCCAAAATGCCCTGAAGTCTCTAATCTTTGCTTTTGTCCTGTCTTGGCTTGACTATTGTAACTCCCTCCTTGCCGGTTGTCCCTTAACACTCATCTCTAAACTTCAAAAAGTTCAGAACAATGCCGCCTGTCTGATCTCCCGCTCCTCTAAATCTGTTCACATATCACCAATTCTGTCATCCTTACACTGGCTTCCAGTCCAGTCTCGCACTCACTTTAAAGTTCTCCTCCTGGTTTTTAAAATCACTGAATAATCTGGTTCCCTCCTACCTCTCTGACCTCCTCCATCTCTATGTCCCATCTCGCAACTTACGCTTATCCACCGATTCTCGTCCGCTTCGGCTTCCCTCCGCTCACCTGAAAACTTCAGGCCACCTATCTTTCTCTTACCAGGCACCTGCTCTATGGAATAGTCTCCCTTCTTCTCTGCGTACACGAAACACATCTTTTCCCTCGGACTGATTAATGATATCCACTTACCACTGTGTGCGTTTGCTGATGTTGAACGCGCTCTGTCTGTCTGTGACTTTTTTTTTTTTTTTGCGGTGTGTGTGTGTGTGTGTGTGTGTGTGTGTGTGTGTGTGTGTGTGTGTGTGTGTGTGTGTGTGTGTGTGTGTGTGTGTGTGTGTGTGTGTGTGTGTGTGTGTGTGCGCGCGCGCTTTGAATTAGAATTATAATTTTATCATTTTTTTTCTGCATTATGCACTTTGGGCTCTTGCAAGGTAAAATGCTCTATAAATATCCTTTTACATTACATGACATTATGTAAAATCCCATTACCAACTTTCAGAAGAGAAGGCCAGTTTGGCTGTTGGTATGGATGATACATTACACATAGCATGCACCCTGCATGAGAAATTGAAAGAATGAAGAAAATATGGAAATTGAGCGAATGATATTGACTGGATGACATGGGAAATGACTGAATGAAGGGCCGACAGGCAGCTCTTCAGTCGGCACTACCCAGGTAGGCAGCCCATTGTGTACACAATGAGTGTGGATTGTCAGTGCCTAGAACCTGGGAAAATCGCTTTAAAAAATGCTCTGTTATTACTATAATTATTATTTTCCCTGTCCACTTTGCAATGTCATCAGTCCATCACTTTTTTTTTCTCTCTTTTTTTTTTCTCTTTTTTTTCCCTTTTTCCAGTTACATCAGTTATATCAGTTTTTGATGGTGGCATTGTGGCTGACCACTACCTTGGTCTCCTCGATGCCGATTTCTTTGCCATGTCTTGTTGATGTTTCATTGAGTCATTCAATGAGCCTGACGAGTTCTTCTTCACTGCCTGCCTGACCATCAAGACCCCATGCAAATCAGAATTTTGTGATGGTTGTTCCACCAGTGCTAATTGTGCTGACACCATCAAGTGCATGAGTCACAATGTGTTTTAGGAATGTTGAAACGTGAGGGAGATAGAAAGCAGCTTCTACCAATTCTAACAGAGGTATGGAACCATTCCCAAACAGCACCCTATGTAAGCGCCACACTGGCTGCTTCGAGAAACAGGTGCTGGAAAAACTATGCAGGGCACTTGCTTCACCGTTTAAGTGTGTGCAGTTTTTTTCCTATGATAAAATATAGTGGAGTTTTCTCTTTGACTGTGTTGAGCTGAGACAGGTTGGAGGTTTCACTTCCCACTAACAAAATGGTGGAGTGAAGACACTACCCACTACGGCTGTCAGTCTTGTGACAGGTGAAGGACAATCAGTCAATCAATATATATATGTGTGTGCATGTGTGCGTATGTGTACACTCCTTCTTCCACCCTCCATCCCTTCCCATGATCAGATGAAAACTGAAGATCTGTATAGCCAGCAACAAAGACAGACTGCTTTGGACATAGACAAACTGACAGTCAGACAGAAGATGCTTTATATATATATCAGATGTGTGTGTGTACCGGTGTGTGTGTGTGTGTGTGTGTGTGTGTGTGTGTGTGTGTGTGTGTAAATAAATGCCCACCAGCAACATCGCCGTGCCCTCAGCAGAGTCTCCACAAGAGTGACAAATGGTGTAGTCAGAGTCGCGGGAAAAGGTGTGACCTTGCACAATTCCGCTGACATTTTCCGGCATGGGTTTATCTGAAGAGCACTCCACCTACAGAAGACAAAAACCATCACAGCTTCATAAGAAAGAGTTAACAGAAATGAATGGGAGGGAAGGAAGGATAAAGCTGCAAAGGAGAAACAAAGAGGGTGGGAACAAAACAAAAAAACAAAACAAAACAAAATGGAGAAGAGAAAGAATGGTAGAGAAGAAAAGAGGAAGAAGATGGGCAAATAAAAGGAATGGGGAAAAAAGAAAGGAGAGCAGCAAAGACAAACAGGAAGGTGGAAAATCAGCAAGCAAAAGAAACATGGTGGAATTTCAGTTTTAGTGTTCTTATAGCTAAGCTGACCACGCAAAGAAACATGGTGGAATTTCAGTTTCAGTGTTCTTACAGCTAAGCTAAGCTGACCAGTGTTCTTACAGCTAAGCTAAACCACGCAAAGAAACATGGTGGAATTTCAGTTTCAGTGTTCTTATAGCGAAACTGACCACACACAAAGAAACATTGTGGAATTTCAGTTTCAGTGTTCCTAAAGCTAAGCTGACCACACATGACACTTTCAGGGTTGTCAGCACGTACAAAAGGAGGAAAGAAGAGGAACCATCTACAGAGTTCACTTGAGGATATGACCTGCCATCATGGGCAACTACTCATGTGTCTCATCATGCTCTGGAGACTTGATTAGCTCCCATGCTCTCCCCAAAATTTCAGTTGAGGTTCCGATCTGTTCGGGTCATGCTCAGGTTTCATTAAGGCATTTTGTTTTGGACAGGTAAGCATGATGAAAATCATTCCCCCAAGGGGGAAAAAGGAATGCATGTCTGTAGAAAGAAGACTGAAACATGTTACTGAAAAGCCCAAACACACAAAACAGAGTACAGAGTAACAGCATCTCCAATGCACAATATAAAAAAGGTACATTTGTGAAAAATGCAACTTTTTCATATGTCGTAAATTACCGACATGAAAATGGTACGAAACACTTTTCCCCAGGTGTTGTCAGACGATGGACAGCTAGTGCTCATTCCAGCGTATAAAAACTATCTACCTGGTCTCTGATTCTCTGATTCACACCAAAAGAAAAAAACTAGCAGTTTAACCAAAGAAAGCATGCAAAGACTTTCAGGAATAGCATGCTAATTATGGAGTTTAACCAAAGAAAAGGTGTAAAGACTTTCAGGAACAAAGACAGGGGAATGGGAGACAATGGCAGAGAAACAACGGACGACAGAAAAGAAAGACTCCCTCCCATCGAAAAAGAAAACAAACAAACGCTGGGGGGAAGGGGGTGGATAGTCAAAGAGGGACAGAAAAAAGTTAATATACCCAGCCACCATGGCGAAGTGGTTAATGTCGCAGGCTCCCAGCTGGGAGGTCATGGGGTTTGATTCTCATCAGAGTCATGTGGGATTTTTCTGCCCTGACCAGCTCCTACCCAGAGCTGAGTTTGCTGCTGCGGGCTCAGTTGGGAAGATTGGACCACACAGTTGAATTTCATACACTTAATGCATCTCTAAGAGTGTTGCCTGACCAACTGCAGGTGTCTGTTTCTCTTGGGCCTGGTTGACGCCGGGATATATTGTGAAAGGAAGTGCAGAGTACAGCTCAGTCATGCAGTCTCAGACAGGAATGGAAATCCGTAGCACCACCTTCATCATCCTCATTCTCATCGATCAGCATTAAAAAAAAAAGTCTCAAATTCTATGTCCCTTCATGTCCTGCTGT
>JADBJO010000060.1:482500-500000 GCA_016801955.1 Conus betulinus
ACACAGAGTTTGAGACTCTTTTCTTAACACTGATCAATGAGGACAATGATGATGAAGACGCTGTGTGTGAACTTTCTCTCTCTGGTCTGAGTCTGCATGACACGGCTGTACTCTATGCTTACTTTCAAATCATATCCCTGCATCAATCAGGCCTGTGAGATTCAGAGACACCTGCAGTGTTGGTCGGGAACTCTGAGCACTGAGAGATGCATCAGTAAGTGGATGAAACTTGACTGTGTCCAAGTCTTCCCAACTGAGCCCGTAGAAAACTCAAGTCTGGCAGCAGCCGGCTGGGACAGAGAAATCCCACAAAGAAATGGCTCTGACGGGAATCAAACCCACAACCTCCCAGCTGGATGTCCAAGATGCTAACCACTTCACCACAGCGGCTGGTACAGGGAATCCACTGAACTCTTTCAATCCATTGCATAACCACCGGTCAGCAGCACACTAACACTAAAATCCATCTGCACCCAATGACAAATATTGGTTCAAATTGAGCATTCATCCCTTATCCTGTGAATGTAAAATGAGTGAAGGACATGTAATTTGATGTTATTTTCTGTTTTGTATTACATGCTGCTTTGTGCGAATGAACTTCAAATGACTTGGTGAGTTTTTCATTAATTTTCCCAACACCTTGAGCCAATGAAGTAGGTTTACTGAGACCACATGTTAAGTGAATCGTTAGGATGATCCTGGAAAATAGATCTATAGCAGCAGATACACAAACATGAAAATCTATGCGGTTACGAGAAATACATTTGACAATGACGCATTTAAATCTTATTTGATAACAAACGAAGTTCTACAATCTTTTTGAATAAAACGTAATTACGAAGTGACAAATGATATATCTGACCTCATTTATCAATAAACCATGAGTCACTGGATTATTGAACAAAGATGAAAATTACACTGTTACCAAAAAAAAAAAATGTTCTCTAACTAAATGAAATTACATCCGTCACAATATGCCAGTCCAGTGTTTTAACAGTTTGAACAAAGCAACCCCGACCTTCCGAATGAACAGCCAGGACATGCTACACTGGAAGAGAGTTACTGAGGCAGTCACTACTTGAGGCTGACAGGATTAACACAGGTTTCAGAAGGCAGGAAAATTTTCCTTCTGCTAACCAATGATTATGCTAAACATCTGCTAACCAATGATATGCTAAAAACAAACAAAGAGTGTACGACTGACTGAAAACAATTTATTGTCAGATTAACTCAAGGTTGTACTAACAGGAGTGTACGAAGAAGAGCTAGAAATGATGGGCTGTCACCAAGAAGACCATACGACCAAAGCATGCTCTGACCCAACCCATTTCTTTCTTTCGACATCTGTATCCACAGCGACACAAAACCTGGTAAATAAGAAGCTCCAATGAACTTCACACCTAAATCTTCACTTCCATCCACAGCAAAACCTTAAGATATCACTGAAATGATAAGACTCAACACCTGAACACGATCACTACAATAATAAGAAAAACAGAAACTCTAAAAGAGCAGTCAGTATGACTGTAAAAAGCTTCATGTCTGATCTGATTCCCTCGATTATTGCAGTTGTAGAATTCAACCAACAGTTTTTACAATCAATACAATTTCAGTGCTGACTACACATCAAGATTGGCAGGAATTGCTGAGATCACCATTTGCTTGGCAAATCATGAGCATAGTCAATCAAAAAACAAAAGAATGGAGATGAACTCTGTCATCATGGTGTCTAATTTTACTTTCCTTCTCCATGGAAAAAAGAAGCTTTCTTCAATGGACAAATGCAATAAAATTGGGACCACTTTTCATCACCCTTGTTTAATAAGCCACCATCCTGAACGCAAGATTTCTGGGATTGTTTTTCTTTAACTTCCTGCTAAACAAATTAACGCAATGACTGTGATTTGAGGAGTATCCTCATCTGGGTGACACTGTATCATCCTTGTGATGCACTCAAACAACAGAGATGAATTTCATACAACCACTGTCTGTTTAGATCTGCTTCACATGGGACTTTGTTTTTCATTAAGGTGAAGGAGAAACCTTTAAGTCAAAACGAAGTGTACTCAGTCTCATTCCAATCAACACATAGTAACCTGCACTCAACCTGCAGAGGTTCAAAGAGGTTAATGACAAAACGTTCTTAGTTCAGAGATAAAAGAGTTACTTGATGTAAGTGGAACGTTCTGCAGGTACCCATGGACTTTATGACAGGATTAAAAGACGTACTTGATGTAAGTGGAGGACTGTGTTAAGATACTCACATTACCCATGGAACTTTATGACAGAAAAAAAGAACAATGGCCAAGAAGAAAACATCTACTTGCAGAAACCAGGTCATCATGGTACAGCCACGAGTGAAGCGGACTCCATTGTATGTTATTTCTGAACAAAGAGACTGTTTGCTGTCAAGGTGTCAAGATTGGCACTTCCTACCATACAGAAAAGGCACCCGATCAGCAAACATTACATAAAGTTATCTACACACTGCATAATGTTCTCCAGCTACCAAAATGACCCAACTATTCAACAGTTCTGAGCGTTGTTTAATATGATCAAAGATTCAGCGTGGGACTCAAGAATCGACCACTCAGTGTCTCAAAAGGACAATTTCAATCCAAAAAGAGGTTAAAAAAAAAAACAGAAAAAGAAAAAGGCCACCTGTGACAGGCGCACCTACCAGAGACAGGCTGGGCTTCAGAGGGTAGACAGGTGTAAGGGATAAAGAGATCTCCTCGTAGACCTTGTGTACCCAACACCCGCATCTCCTTGATCAGCTGAGACACCTGCACAAAATGTCACACATGTTATCATGAGTAATAACACTTGTTTTTATCCATCGTCATTCTTATTATCATCCCTCATCAATATACACATGCCCATGCACGCACGCATACACACATACATACACATTCACACCTTTGTCGATCATCATTACATCCATTGTCACCCATGTGTGTGTCACTGTCTGCATGACACCTGTCCTTTTAGTCGTCAGAGCTGTTGTTGTCTGTTATTATCAAATATCAAGAATGTTGTCACCTGTTATCATGCCTATCAACATCCTTTATCATGCCTGCTGCTGTCGATCCTCAGCCCTATCATTGTCCATCATCACCTACTGCCATTATTGATCATCACACCTGTTATCCTTTGTCATCAGACCTGTCCTCATATGTCAATGTAACTGTTGCCATGTTATAATGTGTGCCATCACAAGTAAACACATCTGTCATCATATATCATCACACCCATTGTCATTCATCATCACACTCGCACATGATCATCCACCATCACACTCACTGTCATCCATCATCATACCTGCCACAATCATCCATCGTTATAATCATACATCATCACACCTGTAGTCATTCATTATCACACCTGTTGTCATCCACATCACACCTGTCGTCATCCATCATCACACCTGTTGTCATTCATCATCACACCTGTTGTCATTCATTGTCACACCTGCCACAATCATCCATCTCACATCTGTTGTCATTCATCATCACACACTGTTGTCATCCATCATCACACCTGTTGTCATTCATTATCACACCCGCCACAATCATCTATCATCACACCTGTTGTCATTCATCACACCCGCCACAATCATCCATCATCATCACACCTGTTGTCATTCATCATCACACCTGTTGTCATCAATCATTACACCTGTTGTCATCCATCATCACACCTGTTGTCATCATCATCATCACACCTGCCACAATCATCCATCATCACACCTGTTGTCATTCATCATCACACCCACCACAATCATCCATCATCACACCTGTTGTCATTCATCATCACACCCCACCACAATCATCCATCATCACACCTGTTGTCATTCATCATCACACCTGCCACAATCATCCATCATCACACCTGTTGTCATTCATCATCACACCCACCACAATCATCCATCATCACACCTGTTGTCATTCATCATCACACCCACCACAATCATCCATCATCACACTGTTGTCATTCATCATCACACCCACCACAATCATCCATTATCACACCTGTTGTCATCCATCATCACACCTGTCACCATTCATCATCATAAGTGTTAGCATGTCATCGTACACACCCTCTCATGTCAATACCCTTGTCCTACATTGTATTACATCAAAGGTTATACATCATCATCACCTGCCATACAGTATTGTATCCAACACCATCATGTGTCATACATCTATGTCATCTTACAACATCATATTCACATCTGTCCTCATAAACAGGGGTCTCCCCTCAACAGCTAACCACTTTCCATGGAACGCTCACAGTTCTGACACAAGGGATTTGCCCTAGCCTCCATTAACCATTATCCAGACCTCACTGAAGAACAGAGACTGCATTTTCTCTGTTAGAGATTAGTCTGGAAGACACTGAAGGTCATGTGCTCTATTTCTGGATGCTCCTTATGCATGGATGAAATGAATTTTATCTGAAAAAAAACTAAAGAGATTGTTTCTTATTCAAGGGTGCTTTGTACACTGGAAACAAAGTTTACTTGCTGTAATATGAACGTCCAAAAAAGTCAACATCTTCCCTGCTTGCCCCATGTCTATTACAGGGTCGTTTTCACAATCTTGTACGCCCGTAACTTGTGTCTATTATGGGGTACTTATTACAAAAATATTTGATTATATATCATACTAATGACCAGCAAAATCAAATCATCATGATACCAAATCATAGCACAGGGTATAGAAAAAAAAACATGCAAAAAATCTCTAAGATATCTCAACAAATGAATGAGCAGTGAACACATGAATGAACCTACTGCACTTTGGCCCGGCACTCAGCAATACAGAAAACCTCTTATACTGTGGCAGGAAACAGGTTAATTCTTGCTGTTGCATTTTAGCTGTTCCCCTCTTCCTCACCCTGTCACTTTACTCTGAATTTGCATACTCCCGCTCATTCACACACAACCACAAGTAGGTTGTGCCATGGTAATCCCAGTGCTAGCAGTCAACAGCAATTATCACTCTCAGGGCAGCATGAGGCCACTCACTAGAGAACATACTGCACAACTGTTGTGCCATTTAAATCATGCCTTTTTTTCATGACTACTAGTGCAATAAGAAAACAACAAACAATTACATTTTTGCTGATTTGGCTAATAACCGAAATAATCACAACCTCATTTAACATAATGAATTTTCAACCCTCTTCAGTGTTGCTTCATCGCTTTTCAATACTCTTTTAAAAACACTGGTGGAAAAACATAAAACTTAGAGAGAAACAAGCAACAACAAAAACCACACACACACACACACACACACACACACACACACACACACACACACACACACACACACACAAACAGCACTGACCAGATCAACGGTGACCTTGATCTTGGTTGCTCTTTCCGTGAGCTCCTCCAAGGTCATGAGCAAAGTGTCGTCGGCTACAGCAATGTCTTTGACCTTGTTCTGCGTCTTGGGAGGTTGGTCAAACAAAGCAGCCAGAATCTGGCACACATGAGCTGAGTGCTGGTGTACACCTCCCGACCACTGGCTTGTTGGTACGAGCAGAGCAGAGCTTTCCCTGCAGTCCATGAGGTTTTTTGTTTTTATTTTTCTTCCCCCAGAGAATGTGTTAGGAAGAAGATGTATCAGAAAAAGAATGAAGCAAAGACTGAGGATGAGGAGAAAAAAAAGGAGAAGGTGTGATCAGTTGTAGTTTTTAGTGTTGCTTTTACCACTCTTTTACCACTCAAGGCCATTTCAGGGCTGTCTCCGCTTAGGGAAAGAGCCCTTTCCTGTATATGAATATGAATAAAACATTAACTATATACGTACGTATACACTTATCAAATTTATATGCTGATAACCTGTCTATTAAACAATGTACAGATTACACAAATATGACTGCAAAACACACTGTACATATTATACAAATAATAATAATAATAACTATCTTATCTTATATTATTATACAAATAAGATTAAACGACTATTTTTATATATACTGGAACACCTTTAATTCATATGCTGATAACCTATCTATTAAACAGATTTTTTACATTATACAAATATGACTAAACACAACTATTTACACTTTACACACCTTAAATTCATACTCTGATAACCTATCTATTGAACAATGTACATCTTATACAAATATGACTAAACAACAACTATTTACATATCATACACATTAAATTCATACTCTGATTACCTATCTGTTAAACAATATACATACCTTACAAATATAAATAAACAATAACTGTCTACATGTTAAACACATCAAATTCATACTCTGATAATGTAAGTCTCAAAACAGAGTGACTGAGGGTGGAAAATGAAGCAAAATTTAGAAAGAGAGGGGGTTAGTTACTGCCAAGGACACAGACAGAGTTCAGGACACAAGACTCCTGTACTCTGTTTGTCTGTGTCCTTGGCGGTAACTAACCCCCTCTCTTTCTAAATTCTGATAACCTAGCTACTAAACAATACACAAATTATACAAATATGAATAAACAACAACAACTATTTACAAATTGTACACACTGGATTCATACTCTGATAACTATTAAACAAATCATATATCATATGAATATGAATGAACAATAACTATTTATATATTATACACATTAAATTCATACCTTAATAACTTATCTATCAAACAATTAAGAAATGTTACAAAATGAATAAACAACTATTTACATATTATACAAATTAAACTCATATGTTGATAACCTATCTATTAAATATAATTTACACATTATACAAATATGAATGAACAACTATTTACATATTATACACATTAAATTCATACTCTGATAACCTATTTATCAAACAATGCACATATCATACACATCAAATTCATACTCTGATAACCTATTTATCAAACAATGCACATGTCATACACATTAATTTCATACTCTGATAACCTATTTATCAGACAATGTACATACTATACAAACATGAATAGATGATAAGACTGTCCTATTCTATGTGAATCTTACCGTGAGAGATAATACAGCTGCCTGTATCAGACTAGGAGTTGACAAGTAAAGAGACATACAAGCAAGCAAGCTATTACATTCTTTCGTATCGACACATCACAAAGTTGAAATCCTTTGGATGCTGAACATGGTATTAGAGCAGGCTAGATTTGCTTTCAAGAATTTGCACTGAATTCTGGGAGTTCTCGAACTGAAAGTATGAAAAACCTGACAACTTGTTCTTCTTCTTGGTACTCCCGTACGTACACTGATATATGTTGATAATTTACCGCACCGAACCCCCTTTTAAAATAAACTGTCAGGCAGTTTTTGTTTCCTGCTCCCATGTGTTGTTTATTATGCGAAGGGCAGACCCTGCTCTCCCTTGAATCAAATGCTCTCCCTTGAATCGAATCAACTGCCACCAAGGTAAATGGCCCCATATTATGAAAAGAATATCCCATCATGCTACTACTCAGTTAAAATAGACACATGGAAAGACCTCCATGGAGTTATCTGGCAATGAGATGGCGTAGACTGACAGCAGTAACAGCCCTTACATGTCATGTTCCTTCATCTGCTAGCGCCTGGAATGAAAGAAGATGAGGGGAAGAAAATCATAAATGTCTTTATTTCTAGCTGCAGAGTGGGCATGATGGAGTATGTAGTAAATCTTTTTTTTCCTTTTTCAGGAACTCTCCAACCCAATGTTTAAAGAGAACATTAGGAACATGGCATTGAGATTGATACATAAAACAAGATTTGAAAACAAAGTGGCTTGGCCTATCTGAGGCATTGTTTCCTGTGTGAAGCTCTATTCATATTAGTTAGTATTATTACATAATTCATGTTATCTGATTTCATTTACTTTTTTTTTTTTAACAATATGCTGTTTGATTTCTTAATTTGGAAACCTTTTGACTCACAAAAAGAAAGGAGTTCTATCATGACTGTTTGTCAACGGGTATGAATGTAAGAAAAATCATTTGCAACACCATCTCATTACATTATAGCCCAAATGATTAAACCCAAATCCGGACAACCATATCTCAGTGTATAGTAATTCAACCTACCGGATCCAAACCCTGCCCACCAGAAAGTCAACACCCTCTCCTAACTCCATACCATCTTGGTGAGGTACAGCACGGCTCCTGCGCCTCCAAGGGGGTTTTGAACGCAGTACCCTGTAGGATGATATTGGCCGCGCCCCGGCCAGGGTGTGGATCCCCTGCTTCAGGTCCTTGCCGCCTTTGTCTGGGAATCCCTGCAAGTAGTCTCCCAGAGTTCGGCACACAGCCTTGGATTCTGGGTTCTTGGCACTCTGCGACGCCAGGTGGTCCTTCAGCTTGCTTGATGCCTGAGGATTGATCAGATCGCAACTATCAATCAAGCACCCAGTGAAATCAATCAGTTAATCAATCAGTCACACTGCTTCCGGCCCAACTGATGACAAAAGCCATTGCAAGAACTGTCCAATTCCCTACATGCTACCTGACAACCCTGTCTAACCCCCTCCCAGGCAGCCTCTTTTGCCCACATCCCATCTCACATTACCTATCCACCCTCTTGCCCTCCTTTCCACCCCCACTTTGAAACCAACTATAAAAATTATTCAAAGACCTTGACAAACAGGCACATCATCATGAGCTGGGATGCCCAGTTCCTTGAGATGCTAAAAAAATACACTAAAAAAAAAAAAAAAAAAAAAAAAGAAAAAGAAAGTAGTGGTACATGGGCATCTAATTGTCAACAATCCTGTTACATGGACAGTCGTTTATCACCGTTATCACCGTTTATGCCAGTCACACTTTATGCAAGGTGATACAAAGAATATTGACCCTCTTTTGCAGTGAACACTCCAGAGCGTTCAAGAAAAAACACAGTACAAAATCGGCGAGCGTATGGGAGCATTCAGATTCCACATGGTCACTCTGGGCGCATCCATTTTTGTTTCTATCACATGGCAGTCACATGACCAGTTTAGCCTCGCTTTCAGCACACATTGTACTTCCGTTTGACTCCATTTCATGGACGCAAAAAGCGTGTTTCTGTGAATTAAGAATTTTTCAAGTTGACCTAGCGAGCGAGCAAGATTTCAATATGGCGGCGGAGGATGTATGTATGGTAATATAATGTAAAAGGATATTCATAGAGTGCTTTACTCGTAAGAGCCCAAAGCGCATCGTGAATGTTGAACGAGGACAGCGACGAAGACTCGGTTTTTGAAGGCTAGGACATCACAGATTTGTATGAGGTGAAGGGTAATGATGAGTGACCTAGATATTGACTTCGTCAACATTGATGTGTCAGCTAGGCTAGTACTCCAGATGTCTCAAGTAACGAAGATAATTATCTGCTTCACGATTCTGGGAGTTTTGATTTTTTTTTTAAGTCATGTATCTCCACAATATTGAAATAATTGTTTTAAAGTGTAGACAAACATCTCAATAACACACATAAAATAAGAAAAAAGTGAAATATTGCTTGGGTTTACTTTTCAAAAAGTTTTGTGATGCTACCCTATCGCTGTTACGGAGTTGCTTCCCTTTCCATTGGATTTAAAGAGCTTTTCATGCACTGAACGTCAGGAAAAAGAGGGTTAAACATTTGCTCTTTTGCCTTCAAATCAAAGCAAACTGCAGATGTCTCCCAGAAGATCTGGAGCAGATGACTAAAAATGCTGTGTCTGAATGCAAAGACTGATAAATATTTTCTGTCATAGTTCCAGTTAAAGCTCATTCCACAACAGCTGGAGCAGAGAGAGTGAAATGTTGCTGCCTCTGAATGGCCCAACCCTTCCCAAATGACCTAATATGGAAATGAAATTAAAAAAGTCGCCCCACCTGGTGAACAGAGGCCAACATGTGCTACTCTCACAGCTATTTAGGCAGGATCTCTTTAATGCATGCAGAGCAGATCTCCAGACTTAATTAGCTGCTCTGCGCAGCTGTTGGAGGTTTTATTTTTCCTCTGCAGCTTGCAATCAGGGGTAGTAAGCCTGACAACACCTCCAGTGTGAACTGGTCATTGCTTGCCTCCCCAGGAAACAAACTTTAAATGAACTACGGCAACTATAAAGTTGTTTCAACTTATTTCATGAAATTTTCTTTCTTTTTAGGTTTCGAACCAAACGTTTTCTTTTCAATTTATGTAAAGTCACACCTAGGACTCCAAAAATTAAATTACCTGCTCATGAGAATTCTGTGTTGAACTCTGCAAAAGAATCAACTCCCAAGATCAAATGACACAACTCATGAAAATTCTGTGTTCAACTCCTGTAATTTTCTCTCTCTTTTAAGTTTAAAACCAAAGGTTTTCTTTTCACTTTACATAAACTCATACCTAAGACTGTCAAGATTAAACTGACAGCTCATGAGAATTCTATGTTAAACTTTGCAAAGAACCGACTGCCAAGGTCAAATTGACAACTCATGAGAAATCTGTGTTAAACTCAGCAAAAGACCATTTACTTAAATACTCTTAACCCACTTCCCCCTGCAAACTTCATTCCCTACACTCACTGTTAGAGTCAAAGAACTTTGTCACATGTTCCAGCAATGTACCTCTGATATATTTCATCTGATCCATGTGGGGAAGGAACTGTTCCACAATTCCACAAGAAATCCTAACAAACATGTTGAATTCATTTTTTTTTTTTTAGCACCAACATTGTGGAAAGCTTTCTTTTTCAGCTGAAATCCACACAGAGAGAGAAAAAAAAAGAGAGAGAAACTGTCCCCAAATCAGACAGGTACTGTCCACTGAAGAGATATGGGAATATGACAATGAGTGGTGCTTGATGATCTGACCTTGCCTGTTTCATCCACATTGACCTCCAGAGAGGTCAGGTTCAGCTCTTTGACCCAAAGTTTGAGTCGCTCCATGTGATCCAGCTCTATCTGATGCCCAAGGCTGCACACATTTGTACAATCAGTTGTGACACACGTTTGTTACAATCAGTTGTGACACATGTTTGTTACAATCAGTTGTGACATGTGTTTGTTGCAGATCTTTTTAGTCACATTTTTGTGAAACCTTTGCTCCATGCAAATTGTCATAGCAACTGTTATAGAAACTGATCATATATTTTTCATTCACATCTGTTACTACACATTTCTTTTGTGTTTATCCTGCAAGTCTCTCCCCCATTCTCAGTGTTATATTTACTACATTCTTTTCCAACATGCTGAACAACAGTAACACTCATTTCCTACTGGTAAAACATTGGTTACCATCATTTCCACTATGCTGAACATTTACCATATTCGTTTCCTTTGCACAAAACATTTACTATGCACATCTCCTACATGCTAAACATATACCAGATTCTTTCACCACCGCTAGATATTTACTACACACATTTGATACAAGCCAAACAACTGCTTCGTTTTGTTCCTATATGCTAAACATATGCTACACTCTTTTCCCTATAAGTTAAATATCTACTACACATATTTCGTTCAAGCTAAATGTTTGCTTCATTCATTTCAAACATGCTAAACATATGCTACACTCTTTTCCCTACTGCTGAATATTTACTACACACATTTCGTGCATGCTAAACATTTGCTTCATTTGTTTCCTGCATGCTAAACTTGAATAACACTCTTTTCTTATAAACTAAAGCTACACACATTTTCTTCATGCGAAACATTTACTACACTCTTATATCTGTGTGCTAAGAATCTGAAGATGGACCTGCTGCTCTGAGTGCAGAAGAACTAGATTGAAGACACTTTTTGACAGTGGTTAACACTGCACAGCACCAATCATCCGGAAAATGTCTTTTTTTTTTCTCTCCAGAGTCCAGTGCAACAAAAGTGACTCTACCAGAAAGTTCTTGTGATAGCTTTTTTTCTTTTTTGATTTTCAGCTGTCTCATCTACCAATGTAACTAAAAATGCTACCACATGACATTTTCATTATTGATGCTTTCTTTCTTCTTCTTCTTCTCCTTTTTTTTTTGTTGTTGTTGAGGGTGCTGTCTTATCTGTCCTCATTTACATGCACGGTGTTCATTTCAGTTCCCTGTGCACAACTATAGGGGTGGTCTCTTCTTGTTGCAGTTCCAACCGTCCACAAGAAGTTGCTAACACCAAATCCACACATTGAGAGGAAGCTGGTAGTAGCAGGCGAGACTCAAGAGTTCCAAGAGGACCAGAACTGCTGCAGTAGGCTGAGTATGTGATAACATGTCAAAGCAACAGAAAGGTCAACACACACCAATCGCCCCCCAGTCCCTCCCTTCTCCGGCCACCACCCTCTTGTCACTCACCTCTCGGGTCGGCGGCAGAAAATGTTTTCTTCATGTCCAGCGTGCCCACGATGGCCTTAGCCATACTCCGGACCTTCTCTGTGATGACGTCCATGGGCACGATGCCCTGTTTGGATGTGTGCATGCCCAGGACCACGAAGGCGCCCCGACCAGTCTGTTAAAGATCAGATGCTGAATGTACTGTCTGATGAAGTGACAGACATGCCACCCCCCAAAATGCTCTTTAGTAGTTTTCCTCCCTTACTCTCCCTCCGTTCCCCGAAAAAGCCAATTTTCCACTGGTTTCCATTGTTTACCACTAATGCTGTGATTAAAGAGAAGCAGCTCTTTTTCCTTTCTTGACTATGCTGACAAAATACAAGTACTTTACACACACACACACACTAACACACACGCACACAAACACACACAAACTAATACCCAAACTACCACACACACACACACACACAAACGCACACACACACACACACATACACACACACACACACACACACACACTAAACACACACACACTAACACTCACAAACTAAGAAACACACACATGCATGCATGTGCACGCACATGTACACGCACACACATACACACACAACTGGATATTTGTCGGTGTATTTTTCACAGAAAGTCTGTAACATCTTGTTTGATGGGCAATGACTTTGACCATGTCATTGTCATTTCATCAGTCTCACAATCTGTTTGATATGCTTGGACACTGTCTTTTTACAACTGAAAATCTCTAGATGTGCATGCCCAAGAAGCAAATGCTACATATTGCAAGACTACATCAGTAACAAACCCTCAAATACGAGAACACCAATGGCATTGCAAACACAAACATTCTTCTTTCAATCATAGGAAAATCATTTTTGATATGGAACTGCATTATGTAATTTAATGTAAATTATTCTAAAACCAATGCAAACAAATTGTAGAGATAAAAATGTCATTGTAACAAGTGTTTGAAAGTATGTGTGTGTGTATGTATGAGTGCATTGAGTGTGTGATTGCGCGCACATGCATGCATGCATGCATGCATGCGTGTGTGTGTGTGTGTGTGTGTGTGTGTGTGTGTGTGTGTGTGTGTGTGTGTGTGTGTGTGTGTGTGTGTGTGTGTGTGTGTGTGTGCATGCATATGAGTGTGTTTGTGTGCATGTGATCATGCATTTATCTACTTAATGAATTAGCAAGAGAAGTCTAGGGCTGATGAAGAGTGTACAAACGTGAAATGATGCATAGTAAATTAATCCTTTTTTGTGTGAATGTGAATGTGAATGCATACATGTAAATGCGTGTCCTTTTAATAATAATCAAAAACAAACAGCAGATGCTATATTCAGTCGTAATCAGATATTGAGCAGCATCTGAAATAAGGGGAAATGATGAAAGGGCAGAACAAATGTTACAAAGACATAGACAGACAAAAGACAGACAGGGACAAGGGAGACAAACAGAGACAAAAAAGAGAGAGAGAGAGAGAGAGAGAGAGAGAGAGAGAGAGAGAAACAGACAGACAGACGGTGACAGAGAAGTAAACAGAAACAGACACAGAAGGAGACAGGCAGCGGAAAAACTGATACACTGAGAGACAGACAAAGACAGAGACAGACAAAGACAGAGACAGACAGAGACAGAGACAGACAGAGACAGACAAAGACAGAGACAGACAGAGACAGACAAAGACAGAGACAGACAAAGACAGAGACAGAGACAGAGACACAGACAGAGAAAGACAGAGACAGACAAAGACAGAGACAGACAGAGATGCAGATGGGAGAGACAGACACAGAGAAACAGACACAGAGAGAAAGATAAAAACACAACACAGACGCATGCCAAACAGAAGGCAACAGACAGTGACACAGACAAACCTTGAGAACCAGAAGGAGACAAACGGACCGACCGACAGGCATGGAGTGAAGCAGTCAGAGACACAGACACACGAGGCAGACAGGGAAAAAAAGCAGACCCACCTTGGCAACTGGGCGGCAGATGGAGACAGACAGAGAAAGACACAGACAGAGAGAGACTTTTGAGAAAGACAGAGAAGGCACATAGACTGACTGACCTTGAGAAGCACAGACAAAAATAATAGTGAGGATGGCCTTGGCTTCTTCATCAATCTTTGTCTTGTCTGTCAGCTCTGATTGGATGACATAGATCCCCCATCCATGACACAGAACAGCTCCATGGTTGACTGAAACAGAAAAAAAGCGACGGTAGACTAGTCCACTGAAGTAGTGTATTCAACCGAAGGGTATGCACATAATATTCAGGATGTCACAGATGGAACACACACACACACACACACAAACCCATCCCCACACACACACACACACACACACACACACACACACACACACACACACACACACACACACACACACACACACACACACACACATGCACACACATGCACACACACACACACACACACACACACACACACACACACACACACACATGTATACACACACACACACACACACACACTCTCACCTGACTGCATTCCACAACGTTGATCACGGAGTCTTTCGCACAAGCCAGGTTCGACTTACAGCCAAACAGAGGCGCACTGCTCGTGCCCACTTGCTTATCTCCCTGCAGCAAAATCAGCGTACTCAGAGTGCTCTCCCCTTCCCGGCGGATCACAACGGCCTGGTCATGCCCACAGTTGCAAGGGGGGGAGCTGAAGAGAAGAAGATGGGGAAAAAAAAAAAAAGCATATGAAAAAAATTCAACAAATCATCCTTGTCCTCACTGTCAATTTTTTCTTTTTTTTTTGCTTTGTTTGTTATTATCATCATTATACCAAAGAAGAGCTGGCTTCATGCCATTATTGCTGTCTGCAGGGGGCCTAGTAGATGGCGTCTTCGTAAGCTGGATCAGACCAGGCACCACTGAACACTACCAAGGTGACTCGGTAGCAGAGCAGTGCCTCTCCGGTAGGTTGCCTCATGAAGGCTCGACACTGACTGCTCCCTGTGGGATGGCAGTGCCAGGATGCATCAGAACAAGCCAGCATGTGGCTGTGGACGGGGAGAGTGGGCAATGCCACAGAAGTGGCAAAGCTAAAAAAAAAAAAAAAGAAGAAAAGGGAAAAACAAACACACTACAACAACTTAAAAAACAACAACAACAACAAACAGAAAAAAATATGCCATGTACAGTCTCAAATTTTGTGGCCCCCAAAATGCCTTGCATGGTTTTGATTTGACCTTCAAAAATCAAAACAGATGAACAAAACCCAATCAAAAAAGCAGCAAAATCAAGACTGTTGTTGGCAATTTTTCCTCTGCTTTTTCTCCCTCCTGTTTACCTGAACTGGGCCATTTTTTTTTTTTTTGATGAAATAAGTTTACAGTCCAAATTATCTTGGTTCCATTTATGCCCTTATTTAGTCTGTGAAATTTTTTTAACACATTTTTTGTTTTTGGCATAGAGTTTAGTTTAGTGATAAAGAGTCACATCATAGTTTTGTGAACGGAATCATAGCATAGTCTATCAAAAGTCTGGCAGCTCTGGTGTCAATGTCTGGAGCCATTTTGGGATCTTCCTAGAGCTGCTGAGAGTTCAAAACAGTCAGTCATGAACATCAACAAGACACAGGCACATGTACTTTAAACTACATCCACAACAAGATCTTGTCGCAAACTTTGCTGCAATTTGGACCACAAATTTGTTCTTTGTTAATTTTCTTAACATGGTACCTCAATGTCATAGGATTTTCTGGCACGGCAGAAAACTTATCTGGGAATTTATTAGCTTTTATTCAAAACAAACAAACTTGCTAGTTCTTCTTCTCTAATGCTGTAACACTTATAGTCTGATCCTCATGATAAATGTGTAGTCTTCCTTAGAGTCTACACAGCCACATCCCCTTGCCATTCTTCATTCCAATCATCAACCCTGTGATAACCTTTGTAACAAAGTAGTATTTACAAAAATGTAATGATAATCAATGATGATGATCCTGGTGATGATGCTATTGAGTTCAATCTGGTCAGGGACCACAGGAAAGGGTCTGCACTCTATACGCTTCCTGTCATAACATATGATGCAACAGCCAGGCCTGAGAAATACAGACACCTGCCGTACTGGTCAGACATTTTGAGCAACTCTCCTGGGTGTATGCTGGCTCAGGTGGAGAAATCCTAAAAATAAACGCCTCTGATGGTACTTGAATCCACAACCTTCTAAACCACAGCTCATGATGCTAACCACTGCAACACAGTGGGACAACACTCACACTTCATCTCAGATGGAAGAGGGGATGCTACTGGTGTGCAGTCTGTAACCACAATAAGATCTGTCATCTTTGGGGGCAAGACAGCCACGTTTGTGCCAGCGATGTCCAGCGTTTTTCCAAGAAGCTGCATTTCTCAGTGACAACCATGAGCGAGGCTTCGGTGACCTTGGGACAGCCTGACAAGGTCAACTGCAACAGAGCATGTGCAGAAGGGTTGGGGGAGGTAGGAGGGTGTTGTCACATTTTCAGGCTCGCTTTTAAAAACTTCTGACTCGCATGTAGAACAAAACCAGTCTATGTGTAAGCACCTATTTCTGTCATCCATACAGAACTTTGTATGTGTGTGTGTGAATGTGCATGCGCATGTGTATGCGAGTGTGTCTGTGGTACTTTAACACTGGCATTCTCTCTACAATTAAGAATGCTAGGAGAATCAAGCTTGGCAACATGATAAATAGAGATGAGCCCTTTGCAGCCATTATATATGTATGAACATATCGCTGACTGATCATAAATTTTCAATAAATGTTTCAGCATATTTCACATTAAAACATTCAACATTTTTTCAGCAACTGTGACTAGTTACAATCGTTGTGTTATATACACTGATGAAAGATATGCCAATTGATAGTATAACACCAGTATTACAGTAAATATCAAAATACCTTTGATCAAAATCAGATTGTTTAATTTGATTTGTATAATAAATCAAATGATGACTTATAAATAATATCTTATCAAAATGAGAGCTGAAATAAGCCTCATGTAAGTACATCTTGCTAAACATAGTCACGGGAGACTTCTTGAATTCAGCATGTATTGTGAATCAACCATACGAAACAATTTAAATCAGCTTGACTGGTTTCAGCCACACCCGTTCCCAAAATAATATGAATACATTATAAACTTCCTGTTGTTCAGCCACACCAGTTCCCAATAAAATAATATGAATACATGTATAAACGTCCTGTTGTAGTCACAGTCAAATAAAGTAGTCCAAATAACCATGGTTCTG
>JADBJO010000060.1:505000-515000 GCA_016801955.1 Conus betulinus
AACGTCAGTTTCCTCTCCAACGGATTCAACTACCACCAAAAGGTTTTTATAAATTTTATTATTTTTTCATTTTACCACGAATCCTGCAGTCAACTTTTGTTTCTTCCTTGGTTACACAATACAACTTGTAAAAAGTACAAAAAGAGAAAGAGAGAGAGAAAGGGAGAGACAGAGACAGAGACAAGCCAATTGTATCATGAAACTTGACATACTTGAGTTTTATAAGTTCTGCAAAGTTTTCACTGGGGTTGCTAGGTGACATAACAGTTCTAGTGGGCTATGACCCTATCAATAATAATGTAATGTACAAAGTCAGCATCCATTCATGATTTAATCTGGGTCTGCAAGCATCAGCTTATACAGGAACCATCTAGTTATAATTCTTCATACACATATTTTTTTTTCAAGCAATGTACTCTTCAATATTATATCTGTAACTCATCTAAATTAGGTTTTAGTTAAAGAAATTGTGAAGAAAAAAATTAGTGAATCTATGTAGCATTACGCTTTTTACATAATGAGGTCCTGTGTGTGTGTATGTGTGTGGGTAGCTGTGTGCAAGCAAGCCCGAGACTGTCTCCTACAAGGAAATTGTCAAGCATCATCCTATGACCTCATACAGGGTCATCAACTGTGCCAGGAGCAGGCTCTTCAATGACTGACCGTGATGAAACTGGCCAGGCTTTGTGGCATTTAGTCTGGTTCATGTGTTATTTTTTTTTTTGCATTGTCTCAGTTCTGTTTTAATGTCAAAATAATGTCTGCACAAAGCAATATTCTTGATGCAGTTAAAACTTTTTTTGGCCTGAATGACAGAATTTTGTTACAGAAGGGTGTCTGAATTGATGACACAGGAAATGTACACATCGTGGGTGTTAGCGCCAATGACCTGCTGATCATAATAATAGTTCAACTGTCATTTTGGGTTCAGGTTCAGGTTAAAACGGCCTCATGACTAGCATTTTTTTGTTGTTGTTGTTTTGTTTGTTTTGCTTTTTATTCCAAGGCATTCCAAAAGATAAAAAGGGTGTGAGCACACAAATACACTGACTAGAATTTAGGCCCAGGGCCATTCGTTCAAACAATTCTTATCAATCGCGCTTTCACTTTTGCAGCTTCTTGCTGATGCACAACATGAAATGTGACATTACTTTGCTTTCAAACCAGACAGACAAAATGGCAACTGCCCTCTCTCACAAAGAAGTTTGTTTGAGATTTACTAAGGTCGGCGCAATCTGCTAGCACACTCAAAGCATGACCAGTGTTCCACACATTTCACTGCCATGTTTTTCTTCCTCCTGCGGATTCCTTTTTAGGAGGTAAGTTTTTCATTCATGAACTCTTGTTTTAACATTTGCTCATACCTGTGAATTCACAGAGAAGTGGAAGCCCTGAGTAACATTAATATTAAATAGAAAATCATTGTTTGTACTTTGACATGTGTGTTTTATAATTTTTTAAATTATAATCATTATCATTCTTATCATTATTTTATGTTATTAGTATTATTATCATTATTATTACTATCATTATTATTAATGTTTGGAGGTTGACACCTGTAAATGTCATTTGTAATACATCTTTATTTTGAATTTTCCTTTATTAACAATTGAGAGCACTTGGTCAGGAAAGAAAAACACCGAAAACAAAACAAAACAAAACCTCTCTGAGTTTCCTTTGTTAATTTTAAACAAGATTTTTATCCTAATTCTTTCTCTCCCTCTTTTTTTCTACATATACACACATACTGATTGGAGCTTTCTTGCCATCTTTTTTTTTTTCCTATTACTGCTGTATTCTTCCCCTACTTCCACCCCTTCTTACTCCCTCTCATTTCACAGAAAAGCCAGATTTCTGCTCTCTCTCTCTCTCTCTCTCTCTCTCTCTCTCTCTCTCTTTCTTTCTCTCTTTTCAGGAAGCTCAGCCCTGATATGGCTCTTGGCGGTCGGCTGGGGTATAAGCAACATTACCTTTTCAGGAAGCTTTCACTTTGTACCTCCCTTACAACCCTATAGTTGCTGTTGCCTGTCCTACGTAATCATAATAGTTTTAGTTCATAACATTATGTACAACAACGACAACATCAAAATCCAACCACAAGCCTTCACCTCCAATGCTTATCTAAAATCAGTCAGAAGAAAGACATGAAATAAAAGCATACCATTCTGGAAAGCAGAATAAGTAATCCCTGGAAGGGAAGGTGGGGGATAAGCAGAAGATTGCCCCCCCCCCCCCCCCCCCCCCACTTCTGAGATCATAGTGTTGGATGAGGACTGCCAACTGACACACCACTGTTTCATTAAAAGGAAATAGGCCTGTATAAATGTATACAGAACAATGTACTCACGTAAGAACGTGTGGATCTATTACAAACCAATGTTGATGGGCCCTCCACCACCTCCCTCATTTCCCCTTTTTGGTTCTGCTCTTTTGATCCGAAATTAAAAAAAAAAAAAGGCTATTGAAGAAGATAGTAGTTTCCTACTGAGATCTAAAATCAATAAATACGCTCAGCAGTCTGTAAATGAAAGGACCAACAAACAGAGTGTCCTACCGAGAAAATTCTGTTTGCGGGGAGCTTCTGTCAATTCCTCCTCCTCCTCCCCCCCTCTCTTTCTTTCTCGGTGTTCTGTTCAGAGCCTAGTGTAAGTAGGTCCGCTCCCAGGTTGGAAACCTGGAATCACACAAAAGAGTGCCTCCACACTGACATAATGATGGGGATGGTAACCATGTTCATGATGATGCACAGGGTGGTTGTATGATGATGACAACGGCGGCGATGATGGACTGTTCAAGTGTGGTTATGATGTTTACAGTCCGACCCGTCATGAAGGTTTTATCAGGGATGCAAGAGGATAACCAAAAACAACGATGATATAAAGATGGTGATAAGGATGGTAATGGATGGAGTATAGAAAAAAAAAAACCCATGGTGTGTGTGTGTGTGTGTGTGTGTGTGTGTGTGTGTTTGTATACAATTGCACCCATGTACGTGCATGTGCGTGCGTGTGTGCGTGCATGCATGCATGTATGTCTGTGTGTGCGTGCATGTATGTGTGTGTGTGTGTGTGTGTGTATGTGTGTGTGTGTGTGTGTGTGTGTGTGTGTGTGTGTGTGTGTGTGTGTGTGTGTGTGTGTGTGTGTGTGTGTGTGTGTGTGTGTGTGTGTGTGTGTGTGTGTGTGCAGGAGGGTGATGTGGAGGAGTTATGATGATGATAATGATGTTGATGACTGATGATCATTGTGATCATGATGATGACTGATAACTGATGTGGATGATTTCGATGATGTCAAAGTGCAAAAACAGAACAAAAAACCCCCAGCAATGATGACAATAACAATGGAGTCAGATGACAGTAATACTGATGATCATGATGGTGAAAATGGTGGGTGATGTTTCATGTAACAAGAACAACAAATGATGATGATGACTGATACGTTATATAACAAGAGCAACAAACATTCAGTTTCTGTAAAACCACCACACCTGTAGAGCCCCGTATTATTGACAATAATTTGCATAAGTCTCTCATTCAGTAGGCTGGTTCCTAATGACCCGTTACTGATTGCTCCTTATGGACTGCAGGTGCTGAGGCTGTGCCGTGATAGACCCAGGTGTAACTGTATATGAGTCAGCTGAAATGAGCAGCATGTCATTCACATGGCTCGGACATGAATGGACATGGATGGTTGAGAGGAAACTGAAACTGAGGTCACCACAACATCAAATCATGAAGGGCCACGGAACTTACAATTTTCACAATGATGAGCAACGAGGATGAGGATGGTGTAGACAACACTGCAAAGTTCCAGTCCTGTGGAACAATTCACGGCGCAGCTGTGTACACCACGCTGTCTTTCTTAGTATATCCCATTCCCTGTTTCAACCATGTGTTAAGTGTATGAAATTCCACTAGGTGGTTACAGTCTTCTTATCATTCAAGCCTTCAACAGACTCAGCTTGGGTAGAACTGGGACCCAAAATCTTGCAAACAAGTGGCTCTGTTTGAGACTTGAGCCATGATCAACCAGCCTGCGTGTCCAAGCTATCTACCATTGCACTGTTGTAACTGATCACCAAGACACACACACACACACACACACACACGCACAAATAGCACACACATACATTCATACACACACACACACACACACACACACACACACACACACACACACTTACCTTTTGTTTTGATTCAATCATGACCTCCTCAATTTTCTTCTTAGAAGGCAGGGAAGGACCTTTCTTCTTCGCCTTTGGGGCAGGCCTGCTTTTCAAAGCATTAAATTGGGAATTATCCAGTCACAGTACCTGTACAGTGTTCTAGATCTGCCTTACAGCAAGGTGAATTCATGCCTTTTTCTAACAAAGCAACAACAACAAAAAAATGATTATACCTCCAGCAAGTCTTTTTTCTGAGCGACAAAAAAAAACAAACAAAAAAACCCAAAAAAAACCCGGCTGATTATACCTCCAGCAAGTATTTTCTGAGGAACAGACAATTAGGTCTTAAACTGACGCAGACATACTGAAAATGAAATAGAATGCACAGACACAGCCCGTGTGTGGTACAAACTAGTGGAAAGAAACTCGCGGAGAGCGTGGCAGCAGACAGTCCTCAGAAGAGAAGCCCCCTTCAAGCAAGTGTTTCGGCCCTGCCATGACTGGGATTCGAACCCATGCCCCTCTGGACATGCTCATTTTCCACTAAATGACTCGCGCACTAACCCAATGAGCCACTGGGACACCTGATATTTGTAGGAAAGTTAAGCCTTATGAAGTTCACTTTTGTTCATCCTTGACCAGATCCAGTTTGAACACCTCTCTGCTGCTTCTGCCATTGCTTTCAGGGCTCTGGTTTTTTCCCTCCCTGCAACTGAGAGCTGTTTCATGAGGGTTGTATGCAGATGTTCCTACAAACCCCCTAGCTCCAATTTCTGCAGTGAGGACTTTGACCTGATAGCCTTCTCTCCTCTGGCTGTTTGCCAGATCAGCATACTTTTCAGTCTCGATCATGATCAGCTGCTTGGTTGACTGAGAGTGGTGACTGTCTGGTCTCATGCCACTCTTGCTGATGATCTCTGGGTGACTCTTCCATTCTGGGAGGTCTGCAGTGCACTCCCAGTCATCTGCCCCATCCAGCAGACTCTGCCTGCATGTTCCGAGTGGCACTGTTGTTCTTGGCCATGATTCGCTGCCTCCTGCTGTGAAGAATTTTGTGGGTGCTTTTGGAGTCCTGATTTTCCCTTTTGTGGTGTTGGTACTAGCCCAGACTACTTGTACAATCTCTTTGAGCACTTGGTTGTGCCTCCATGTGTACCTTCCTTGAGCCAGGCTACTTTACATGAGCTTAGGACATGCTCCACTGTTTGTTTGCATTTGAGGGCAGAAGGTCATTTGCAGATCTGAGAATGAAGCTGATCCTGAGAAGGGCTATGTGCCAAATGTCATTCCAAGTGAGACTTCTTTGGAGTGCATTCTCCCACGTTGTCCATTGCCCTTTTGGCTTTTCCTTTGGCCTTTGACACACATTCAGTTTTGGTCACCCCCAGTCCTTGTCTGCTGGTCTGTGTGTGTCCTGTTATTTCTCTGATCTGGAGACTTTCTTCTGCAGAATCCATCGCCTCTTGAACTTTCCATTTTCTGCCTGTCTTCAGCTGGGGCTTGATTGCTTCTACCACCTTGTCTCCTGAGTCCTCCAGCATGCTTTGAAGTCTGATCTTCCCTGCTTTGTATTCCTCCAGGATGGATTTCAGTGGTAGTTTCAGCTTTATACCTCCAGCAAGTATTTTCTGAGGAACAGACAATTAGGTCTTAAACTGACGCAGACATACTGAAAATGAAATAGAATGCACAGACACAGCCCGTGTGTGGTACAAACTATATTGAAAGAAACTGAGCTGTTGCTGAACAGCAATCATTGATGCCGGAGGATGGGAATCTCTAAGCAAGCTGGGATATCTATATCAATAAACAATTTGCATGCTGGGATAATGTTTCGTCTGCTACCATCAATGGACACAACATCCCTCCCCAAATTTAGAAGACAACTTATATTTACCAACAATGCAAATCATTACCTATTTTCTAGGCTTCTATATCCTGCTTCAATATAACCATTATCTCACAGAATATCACCTGTTCAGTGCCCGGTTTCCACATACTGAAACAGCAATTCGGACTTGATAGAATAAAAGAAATCAAAGTAAAACACTTAACTCTGTTCATGGGTCAATGTTCAATCTCAAAGTTCAAATGTCACTGGTTTAAATAGTTTGTATCCAGTTCCGCTTCAAAGTATATTCATCTGTGTAAAATATATTGTATTCATACAAAAGGTATTCAAACCTTTAAACTGAACGTACCTTATCAGTAATTGTTATAACTGTACAAATGTATACATGCACTAAGTCTTTTCATGCATACTAGCTTATGTATATTTCTTCTCCTCCTTGTGGGAAAAAAAAACCCCAATAAATCTGAATGGTTCACAAGTTAAATTTGTTCTGGCATGCATTTGTGAATCATGCAATTGTCAATGTGAGCTGACTGTTTTGTTTGTTTTTTTTTTTTTTTTTATGTCATATCATAGTCTTTCAGATAGACCGAGGGTCACTACACACAGGATCAGGAACAGAAGGAACTTGGGTTGACGCAGGGGGTTGGGAAACAACACGGGCATTGTTTGGGACAGCTGGAGCTTTGGGAGTTGAGACTGGATCCTTTGAAGTAGAGATGTGGGAAGAAGGAGAGAACTGGTAGTGTCATCATCTTCATTTTCTTCACATTTTCCCATGGCATCTGGTTGGACACCTTTGATTTTCTTGAAGTAGGAAGAATTTTCTCACAATGGTAGACCCATTTCCATGCTGCGCTGTCACCATACTTCCTTTTTTGTTTGTAACCAGGAGAGGTCTGGGACAGAGGGGAGTAGAAAGTTTGTTTACTTTCTTTCTGTTTCACCAGGACAAATCACCAGGTACAAGTTTGGTAGGTTTTGTGTGACGTTTCTGGTCAGCATACCATAGGTGTCAACTTATACGGTTTTCCCGTACTGCTGTACAGGAAACCTACGATTTTGGGTCTGTACGGCTGTATACAAGTTTCAATACAGACAAAACTGATTTATATACGGGCAAATCTTAAATCACTGAGGCAAATTGCAAGGTGAACAAATTTTCAACACAGGCATACTATCAGGATTAAATGTTCTTCAATGTATCTGGCTGGACATTTGATCACACGCCCATATCTTGACGCTTTCTGGTTGTTGGAGGAGCAAGGGCATGTACTGCTGGGCTCAAAAGAAGCCTGTTCAGGGGTTTTTTCCATCTTCCTGTCTGGAGGTATTTTCATCTTCCTGTCCAGAGGTATCTTCATCTTCAGGTAAGCTAACATTTCTTTCCATTGAGTACTTTTGAACCGCTGACTGATCATAAATCATTGGCTCCACTGCTTATGACCAAGGATCTGGACCGTGCACCTCCACGATGTCAACGCCTGCTGATGAGGATGGCTCGATTCAATGGCCTGGTGCCACATGTTCCAGGAAAGAACTAGTCATTGCCGACTGCCTCAATCGCAGCCCTCTGCCAGTCGAACAGCATGATGTGGAAGCAGCAAATGAAGTTGAGGCACATATTGACATGATTCAGTCATCATGGCCAATCAGTTACCGTCGACAAGAGTCTATACAAGATGCCACCAGTGAAGAGAGTGATCTTCAAATGGTGATCAAGTACTGTAAACAAGGATGGTCAACAAACGTCCCATCTTCACTACGACTTTACCAGAAAGTGAAATCTGATATTTCTGTAATCAATGGACTTGTCATATTTCAAGATCAAATCAATGTCCCATCCAGTCAACGGAAAAAAATGTTGCACAAGCTTCATGAAAGTCACCAAGGTTTCAAGAGGTGCCTTCAGTTTGCAAAGCTGACAGTTCTCTGGCCTGGAATCAGAGGTGACCTGAAACGCCTTGTTGAAAACTGTCAGACTTGCCAAGAGAACAGACCAGCCCAGAGACAGGAGCCTCTGCGACCAACAAAACTCCGTCAGTGACCTTGGTCATATCTAGGTGCTGATTTCTGCAAGTACAAGGGTAAAATTTACCTTGCTGTTACCGACTTCTACTCAAGATGGATAGAAATGAAGCATATCGAATCCTTAACAAGTGGCGTTGTTGTACTCTGTTTCAAACAATTTTTTGCCCTTCTCTGGATGTTTTCCATTTTCTTGATGCAGCCTATTTTGTGGGGGTCCGTGTGTGGTACAAACTATACTAAAAGAAACTGAGCAGTCGTTGGACAGCAATCGTTGATGCAGGAGGATTTCATTTTATTTTACTTTTTTAACATGCGCACTGGTGACCTACTCATTTTTGAGTGAACCAGTATTTTTAGGAAGAAGAAGAAGGGGATGTGTTTTGTCTGCTACTAAGAAGAAGGGGATGTGTTTCGTCTGCTACTATAAATGGACACAACATAGACTGAAAAGAAACAAATATATAGGTGGGGGGGGGGGGGGGGGGGGGGGGGGAAAAAGTGGGGGTGATCTCAGAATGCATGTTTAAGCAAGAGTGAGAAAGGGCAGGGTGGGGGTGTGGGGGTGTCCACTTCACCACTTCGAGAAGATGACAACATTGTGTTCAAACTGTTCTGTCATGGACTTTCGTTGAAATCTTTCAAAGGTAGCATACTCTCATGGGTCCTGAACACAGTCATCTTATGAGAAGGAGTCGGGTCTAAAAAAAGAACCTGTTCATCAAGGGAGTGTTTGTGTTCATTGGTAACTCGGTGACTGACAGTTATATGGCTCGCTGAAAAAACATTTTCAAGATGGAGTTGATGAAATTAAATCGGTTAAAATTACATGTCTCCATGGCTGATTATTCAAACATGGAAAATAATACTTTTTTTTAAATGATTTTTTTTCTTCATGTTCCTTAGCTTTACACCTCCATTCTGCATGATCTAAAACACTTACATGATATGACACCAGAGCAGCAGCATCAGCATCACCTTAATCATCATGATATCTAATTCTATTCAGTTCGTGTTGTTTACAGCCCAGCTGACTACAGGGCTCCTATGTGTGTCACACTGACCAATCTGATCCCAAACAAAGGCTGCTTGGACAAAACTGATCCAAAGTTTGCTTAAAAACTACAGACAAAATACAACAGTTTCTTTAAGATATGCATCGTACCTGGAAAGCCTTAAAACTGAATCCTTTTTTTCTTCACAAAGTCATAGACCTTATTATGAATCTTTGTCTCTCTGAGAAACTAAAAAAAATCAATTCAGTGGAACAACCCTGGACAAAGTCTTCATGGAATCTGCTGTTAAGTGTTTACATCGAATGCCATGCAAGTCCCAACACTCTATGAGCACAAGTTTCATAGTGAGAAGCTCATTACAGAGTATGCACCATGCAGCCCCCTCGCATTTTAAGCAATACAAGTGTGTGTAAAAAGAGTACCATGCGTATTCAATACAAAACTGTTTCTTCATTATAGCCATAGTGATAGACGACAGAAATTCTTTCAGATCTGGACAGGGTTAAAAAAAAACAACAACAACAAACAAAACATATGTGTGCTTGGTTCCTCTTTCCAGAGGTCTTTGATGTAACTATGGACTTTGGGTTTCAGCTCTGTGTGGGGGATAGATAATCTGAATAATTTTGTGTTTGTGGCATTCTTGGCCAGATGATCAGCCACATTACTGCGCTGAATGACACATGCCTGGAAAACCAAGTAGGGTAATGATATAAATGTAGGATTTCAGTGAGGTGTGAAGTAAAAAAAATGTTCAGGGTTGTTGAAGTTACAGCCAGCTGGGAGAAAAAAGAGAACAAGGTGGTCTCTTGGTGGATAGGTCATCTTGGGAATAGAGGCCATCATCATAGATATTCAAGGCCTGAAATCACAAGACATAAGAAAGAAAAAAAAATCAGCGTGCTGGCTGAAGATGTACCAATCTAGGCCAGCAAGGGG